>BRZM01000202.1:34090-50046 GCA_033238685.1 Lates japonicus | reverse complement strand
CGCGACCCACTGATATAACTTTTCACCATGAGGATTTAAAATCTATAATCTGTATTTAAAATAGCAGTACAAGGTGTTACCATTAGGCCACAATCCACGCAGATAGATACATTAGTAGACACAATTGCTGACATAACTGTTCAACTAGGATATGACTATGTTCTAACAAATGATTATACCAAACGCCATCCACCACTTGAAATTTAGCATCTTTAAAATGATTTGCATCATGAACTTTGTACACCATGACCCATGTAACTCCAGAGGCCATGGTGCCTCACCGGTAAAATGTCAGAAAATAAATTAAACTACAGTAGTAAACTCAATGATGAAGATAACACCAGCCCAGTTCCCACTGTCCTTATATTGCTCTTGCTCTGTGATGGTGTCAACCTATGCAATCCTAGTTAATCTATTGACACTCAGGATAATCTGTTACCACCAATAACACTTGAGGCAAGTAAACACTGTTGATACAAACTCTGTGGAAATATAACAGAAGAGCAGCCACATTCATTTTACAGTGGTCAAACAAACTGAGAATCACACGTTTATATCCTGCATGGGAATGGCAGACTCCTGGCCACCACAATGATAATTATAATGTGGGTTAATACACTGAAGGCTGTTAAAGAAAAATACTAAATTAGATAATATAAATAATGTGGTTCTGATTATTGAAAATCAAGGATAATTACATAAGTGTTGTCCTCCTTATGGGAGCCACAGTGTTACCATCCCCAATGCAGCTTGATAAATAAATCTAATCAAACATTAGGGGATATCTTTGTTCCACCGCCATGATCACGACTAGATGTAACACTTTTGTCATCCTTATGTTCTCACCAATCCACTTGCACAAAAAAATGTTACCAACAAAAACTGGTGCTGTGTCTGCTGTGTGTCAACAGGTGAGATGAGATAACTGATCTGATCAGCATGTGATGAGTTGAAAGTGCCAAGGAGAAGCAGCGTTATACAAGTTAACCACATCCTGTTCAATGATGAGCTCCTCCAGCATCCTAAAGTCCGGTGTCCTCTCTACAAAAACACAACAGTTAATTTGAACTTTAGTGTCTTCTTTGTTTGGTTTTGATCTTACCAGTAATGAAGTGTGAGACAAAACTAAATTTACGTGCTAAATGGGATTTAAAGGCCTTAATTTTAATGGAATTTTAATTTAGCCTCAGCCAATACTGAGTACCAAATTGATCTATCTATTTCACAGAGTTACCAGTCTCCATTAGTCTAGGGTCAGCAGAGAAAAATAATGAAGATATAACTCTTTGATCCATTATGCTTTTAACATCTCATTTCCCATTTCCTACCATGGAGCCATCACAGACAGAATCTTCTTTGAAAACATACTGTAACCGCTGTCATCCCCTGTCTGCTTTTGTTGCTTATAAAAAGAAACTAACCTGAAACTTCTGCACTTAGAAACCAGTCTCAAGATTCTAGACTCTGAGCTGCCAAAAGAAGAAAAATGACTGATTTGAAAGTAACTTAAATGTGAAACATGCAAGTATAACGGCATTGTGGGTTTTGTTTCACTGGCAAAAGGCAGTGGACATACAGTAAGAGGAGATGGGGAGCGCCTGTTTGCTGCAAACACTGATTAGAAAACACTGGGAGGTCTGCTGGTACTGGAGTGGGCGAGACTGCAACCAGCAAAGCCTGCTTCTGAAACATTTGGTAAGCAGAGGCTGATTCCCCAAGAACAGGAAACAACTCTTTGTCCCATGCTCTTGCTTTGCCTTTAGTGTCACTTCATGGAGGAGTGAGTGCCCTTCCCACTTCCCAAACAAGACCTATCCCCAATTCCTTCAGAGCCGCAATCACAGATTAAAAACTGCTGTGCTATTTTATGCCTGCTGAAGGTGCATGAACGTGAACATGCAGCCAACAATGGATATTACATCCTGCCTGGCTCCTCAGCATGCAAGCGTAACAGCAAACGCCACCACACAACCCTAAATATGTTTAGTGATAGGATCAATCAGAAATTGTCCTCCAAATAACTGGAAACCCCTGTTCACTTATTTTAAAGTCTAGTGTCATCCTGTACGTTGCACAAGGAAATAATAAAACAAAATTTAAAAGCTAAAGTAGTATAACATATCATCCTGGCCCAGCTTGCTCTGACTTCCTGGGCATAAGTATGAAATGAAGAAAAAGAAATTACTGATCTCAACAGTCTGAGACTCTAAACCTGTGCCTGACTGCTCAGGATGCTCAGCAGAAAAAGCTACTTTGAGTGAGGATTGTACTTGTGGAAGAATATTTTGTAGCTGTGTGACCTGGACTTAGAGCACACCTGCCGACTCCACAATCTTGAATGTGGTTGCTTGGGGCTTCCAAATCCCTCCTGCTGGGGTCTGGAGTGAATTCCTTGTGTACACTCTCCCATGAATGGTCTCCCTCTGTCTGTGGATGTCAGACCTTTGATAGACTCAATGCCTGGGTTGAGGGTGTACTCACCTCCCACCCAGTGTGAAGGGAAGGTTTCACCACCGTGGCCTCTACAGATTGAAGTGGGTATATAAATGATGGATGGAAGTTCACTGTGCTTTTAGGTTTAATTGATGAAATGTGGGGCTGCTGCACTCAGGAGTTCCTCCCTACATGTTGAAATTCAAAATGAATGAGCACTAAAATACCTGCACTGGTGCAGTTTATAATCACAGCATGCAAGGCAATTTCACTTAAGTACTTTTCATTCTGATGATGGCTTCATGTGTATCTTATTATATATCTGTGTATTTCTTTGAGTTCCTGTTTCATATCCCCTTGTCTCCCTCTCCTCCTTCATTTGAATATTTTTCATCTGTCTCCCTCCCTCAGCCTCCCTTCCGAGGCTAATGCCAGGACACCACTAGACCTGAGGGGATGGAGGCAGGAAAAGCAGAATACGTGGCAAAAGAAGAGGAGCCGTACTCCAGTACTTCTCTTCTGACTGGCAAAAAATCCCAATTCCACAAAAATGAGGTAATTTTAACAGAGAGCCAGTTGACAGCGATCAAACCGCAGGCCTTTGGAAAGTCATTTGTATATCTATTCTCAAACTTATGTTGCTAATCACATCATCTTGCAGTACTGGGACCTGTGATTAAAAACTTTAGAGCCCTGGCGTGTGAGTACTGTGCAGAGTGGCGTATTTGTCAGCAGCCCAAAGGAAGTAAAATGGTAGAGGGAATTCAAAATACTAGCCATCAGAATTTGTCTCTTCTAACTTCCATTTTATCCCATACCGCCCAGTTTCGCACCAACCAACATATGTAGACAGAAATGTAGCCTAAAGGTGCCAGAAGCCTTTGCCACGCTATACGGCCCAAGAGGAGTAAAATGTCTAGAATAAAATGTGCTGAGTTCAGCATCAAACTTAATCTCATTCCAAGAGCCTGCTCCTGTGCAGGTGCCAAACGCCCAATCTTAACTCCAGTCTCTCTCCATTCCAACCACCCAGCTAGCATGCCAACCAGCTCAGGCCTCACCCATCCTGGTCCTTAAAATGATGGACGAATATCACCAGAGGCATAACAACCTCCTGTCCTGTAAACAAAACGATGGGTCAGCTCATGGTAAGCAAAACAACTGCCCATGCCAACACTGGCCCAACAGCGCAAAACGCATGGCACCCTAGCTGCTTCCAGTGACCATTTGAAAAAAATTAACTAAAACCCATGTAAATATAGAAAGAGGCAGTGGAGGATATCAGTCTTCGCTTTCAGCCTTAGAGACCCAAGTTGTTAAGACCCAAGCTGTACTAATAGCAAACTGAATCATCCCCTGAAGAGTAAATAGCCAGTAACCCACTGTGTCAGTAGTAGTATGAAAATTTAGAAACATTCTCAGACCTCTGTGGAAATAATCCTTGATGATGTCCGATCATCAGGCCCAAATGTCACAACTGCTGAGCTAAAGGTATAAAAGTGTGCCAAGAGCTGCATACTGTAGATTATGATAAGGGTTTAACCCATATTAGCTGAGTTTCCTTTGTCATCAACATGTGTCTTATGTTTCGTCATCCAATTGAAGCATGAAAGTCTGTTTGTGACAAACTGATTTTTGGCCTTGATAACTGGCTCTTAGTCTTTCATACAATTTCTGGCATATGTATCATCTGATGTATTTGAGGGAAAAGGAGAGACCTTAGTCAGTTGATTCTGGTTGTTTTTTGGCCCCATGCTGCATGATAAATTATAGTATACCAGCACAACGACACCAGCAAAAAAAAAGACTAATCTCAGCTTAAGGTCCCAGTGCTTTGACTGTGTATATATGGTGTAAATGTTTGAAAAGTTACTAAATTCTGAGCTAGTTGAGGGGCGCCTTTGATTTACCATATTCCAGACACTTAACAGTCTCAGGAGGGAAGACTAAGATAACTTTAACCAAGCACCCTCTACATTTTATTATTCTTAGTATTTAGTGCAATCTAATAAGTCACTGTTTTCTACGGTCTGTTTGTGATGCCAGGACCAGGGACATAATGGAGAAAGACTTCTGTCATTTATAAGCATGTGGACTTTTACCGCCAAGGAGGGCTCTAGTCAAACACTAATTTCATTATATTAGGAGTTCATGTCGCTGACTTATCTCTTTTATACGTGGTCTCTCGCCTGTGGGGTAGACTTTATGGGAAACAGAAAATACCACTGGTAATGCCTGTACAGCCACTCAATGGAATCTCATCTCTGCTCTTTTGGTGCATCGTCTGTTTTTAACTCTGGCTCTAAAGTTTATATAGTTCTTGTGTGTAGAGTAGTTCTCATGACCTGAAGGTCCATGAAGTCCATTCTCAAACCTGTACAGTTTCCAACTGCATGGCCATCACCAGCCTGATAGACACTCTGCTCTCTACTTTGTGATAAGAGACATGAGGTGAGAGAGGTTACTTACCTCATATTAACGCCACCGGGTCCATTCAACAACAAATACATTCAGTTAAGCATTACAGCAATCAATTGATCGGATGCCCACTCTCCATTAAGTAGAACTGTTGGAGGTTCAGGCTAGTTTGTACTTTACTTGTTCATAGATCAGACAGCATTATAGATAACACCTTTACAAGGATACAGTCCCACAAGCAAATTTGCTGGGTTGGCCTGTATCGGATTGCATCGGACCGTGAGTGTTCCTGTCTTCATCCAACCCCTGCTTCTCTCCACGGCTCTTAAAGCAAAATCTGACGCCTGTATTTAATTAGAGTGCAGATCTTACTGTGTGAAACTGATAATAATCTCCTACCTGACTGCAAGATGAAACCCAGCAAATTTAAACTAACTGAAGTGAAGAATGAAACACTTCCTGAAATGAGCTTATAATCAGTGATATAAACAACAGCCATAAGGGGAAAACATGGTTGTAATCAGAACATATATGGAACCTGTCAGTCTAGAGAATAGATTTATATCTATAAAACCAATCTAAATCACAATTTCATCCCAATCTTTGTAAGAGAGTGCACAGAAAACCTTTAACATGCATACCTAACGTCTGATTATCCCTTACGACATGAATGCAGCACTCAAGAGTATCAGTTTAGTAGTTATGCTGAATGTCATCAAAAACTCATCAGTACAAATATAATAAACAGTGTATCGAAATACTTGGACCTGTAAATGGAGACCCCAAAAGCAATGACCAATAAAATATTACCATTTATCCTGATCCTGACACTGAAACCACAGCTGGTCTATCCTCCACGCACACCGTGAAGATTCTATTTATCCACAAACTATGTTGGAATATTGATATTTAAGCTCAGATGGATCGTACTGTGAGCGCACCAGAAGTCTTCTTCTCAGACTTTTAACTAATACTACATTTCTCTCAACTCAATCTGATTTTACTCGCTACTGCTTTGTTTCACTGTGACTTGATATCAGCAAAAACCCACATAAGGGCGGAGGTTCTGAAATGTTCGCTAAGAAGCACACTTTGGGCAGACGACCTCCGACAGCAGACAGCCAGCTGACCATCATGTTGAATGTCTTCCAGGCATCTTTGTTTCTATTTCCACTGTAGAAACCAACTGAGACTTGGTGTCATTAATGCATCCGCTTCTTCCGCTGTCAAACTAAAATGTTTTATGATCACTTGTCTTAAACGAAGTGACTTTGAAAGTCCACCACAAGGTCCGTCTCAGCAGCTGTCCTGGACCTTCACATCTCACACCATCAGAGGTCTCCCAACAAAGAAACTGTAGATGTTCAAGTCTGACACCTCAAGGACTCACCATGCCATTTGAGAGTTTTAATCCAACTCAAGTCTCTATAGCAACAATCAACCACAAGGTTCACTTTAGTAGCTGGTCCTGAGCTCCCCAGTCATGATCTCTATGGGATAGATGTTTTATATCGCTTTTCGATATGAGCTGGAGAATTGAAATGAATAAACAAAGACGAAGAGTCTTAGGGCGGTGTCTTCATTGGGTATGTTTGAAATAACGTAAAAAATTGGGCACATTTATTTAATGTATTTTAACCTTATTCACTTTGCACTGTTCAGACCTTATTGCCTTGCTCCTTTATTTTATCTGTCCCAGACTCAAGAATCATGACCCTGGTCCACTGTAATTCATGTCGAATGTATCCATGAGAATAATCAACCTTGTTCTCAGCATCCGACAGATAAAACCCAGAAGGTTTCTGTTGTCAACACTGACATCAGCCACCATCAGCAACCATGTCCTGCAAATCCTACAAAACAGCAACGTCCTTAGCTGATTTTATGATCAAGAGGAACATGGCTCAGGCCCATCTGTCCAGATCCAGAACTGCATGATCTGCACCCAAGAAACCGAAAGAGATGCTGCAGCTCAGCTATGAGCTGAGCTGAAAGTGACTGGACGTCACCTTATGACTTATCATTTAATGATGTCTGTCTCTCATAGCTTTCTTTTTGAAGTAAAATATATACAAATTATAACGTATACCAACATTTATTTACATTTACTCATTTCTGTTTGTATGTTATGAACAGTGAAATTAAGAGATTTAAGATAGCTCGTTGTTAAATCTTTAACGTAAAAAGTGATCTGATACAAACAGATAGACATGGAAGTAGATTTTGCTTCCTTAATAGCTTTAATAGGCAGTTTATGTTCAGGTAGTTATTCTTGATGTGACTCTAGCCACCAACAGAGATAAGTTATGGTAATGTATGATTTATGCAAATGCATTCATGCAAATAGTGCTGATTTTAAGCCACCTTTAGTACAGTATAATGACCATGTGAATCTCATATATATATTGAGTGTAGAAGTTACTGTTTTGGGATACAGTTTAATGACAGCCAAGTATGGTGAGAAACCCCCTCCAAAAAGCACCAATCACAGTAAAGAAAAATACTTAAAAGTCCCGCCCTATCAAGAGCGTCCCTTGGCTAGTTGCTAGGTAGAAAACACGTCAGGGAGCTCTGTGATTGGCTGATTCTTTTATTGAAAAAATTGTGACCATTTTTGTTAGCTAGCAAGAAGTTTCGAGGATGCTAAAGTAAACAGCGACACATTGTCGGCAGCTTGTTGTTAACACGACTTAACTTAAATTAAAAATTTTAAATTGTGATGAATGGAAGCTATTTGGACGGCTGCGGAAGTTTTGGAGCGGATGTTGTGCACTTTTTTCATCTCTTGCTCTCACATCAAGGCTAACGGGTGAGTCCATTTATTAGCCAATGTGATGTCAGCTAATTAATGTGTTTGGTGTTAGCTATACTTGCTGTTGTCCTAATATTTGCAGTTCACTAGGTAGGAAAATCAGGGAAAAAACCACTTATTTTTTGTCATGCAATTTATTTGGTGGTTTGTACTTTAAAAGTCAGGTGGTACAATCTTCCAAACATACATAAAAGAACAAACATTTTTCTTCTCAATAATTTCTAACCCTAAATGATAATGTATGTTTGTTTGTTTTTACAATTTCATTCAAATATAGTGAATGTGCATTGTATGTAAATGTGGCTGACTTTACAGTTGACTAAACAGAAACAGAGCTTAAAGGGCATAAACAGAAAATATCATAAGGTGATATCACACCATGCAAAGTGATGTTTTCTTCACTGATAAACTGACAAACTGCATGTACTGTATATGTCAGGTCTGTTGTATCAGATGTTGCGTGAGGTGTGTTTAAAGCTGCACTTGACACGTCCATACAGATGTCTCTGAATCCCAAGCAACATAGTCCATACTTCATATAATGAGTTACATGGCTGAATCTTCATGTCGCCTATCAGGAACACCTGCAAGTTAGATGCACTCATTCTCTACCTGATATACTTTAAACTGTTGTCTGTGGTTTCTGGCAGTGGCAGACGGAGAGAGAAGTGAAAATGCTGATGGAAAAATAATATCCAGCATGTTTATCTTTCTCCTGGTGGAAGGAAGGAACAGGGCTCATGGGAAAAGGAAGTTAAACAGAAAAGTGATGTATTGATATTTCAGTATCACACACATTGCAGGTATTATTACTCAAGCAGGAGACAGTGTCGTACAGGATGTCTTGAGGGAGTCAGCGTCCTTTGTAAATCAACTTAAGTCAGCACATTGTAATGTAAGTATGGTTTTAATCTAAATGAGCAGCAGGCAGATATACATGCATACAGTATATCAGTGAAGTCGGGTCACTTTTGATCATTCCCTCAAGGAGGAGAGGCAGGGAAGCTGATCCCTGATCAGCTGTCACAGAAACATCGCTGTTGAGCTCAGCCACAGCCATGAACGGAGAGAGTTTGGATTCAGAGTCAGGCTGATATATGGGGATGATATTATTGCTTACTTAGAAATCTGACCAGTGTGTGCTTATCAGTAAAACCCATATATCAGCCACACCCTTTTCCACAGCGCAGCCTCGCCAAACTCTCTCTGCCTCCGCTGCCCTCAGCTGCTCAGCAGGACGATTATGTAAATAAGGAGCAGGCAGATGAGGATGAGGGTGAAGTTGACAAAGAGCTCCTGCAGGTTCCTCTTGGCTTGCGGGTTCACCTCGATCTGAGACGCTCGGCGGATGGCCGACTTGGTCATGTGCTGAACGCGCTCCATGGAGATGGGTTAGATTTTGATGGGCCGGATTAAGAGAGGAGAGAATTCAAGTCAGTCTGCTGGGCCTGTTTTGGACTGAGAGGAGCTGGACTGAGCTGCTCAGGCTGAGGAGGCGAAGGCAGGGAATCAGACTGCTGCTGGTTGTCTGGAGGTCAGCTCAGGTCAGGTGTTTTTGGCAGCCTGGCCTGAAGTGGACTCTGTCAGTCCTGGTTACAGAGCAAAATCCTCTTCTCTCTCTTCTCTTCTCTCTGCTATTGACAAAGAGACAGAGGAAAAACAGAGACAGTAAGAGAAGACTGAGAGACACAGTTCACTGTCTGGCTCAGCCTCATTTTCCCTTCATACATCAGCACCCTCCTCCGGGGTGATCTCTCTTGTGTGACCTCTCTGTATCGCAGGACATGGTGCGATGATTACAGAGCTGCTCAGAGGTGGCAGCTGAGGCCTGATGATGTGTGAAGCCAGACTCCAGTAGGAGGCGGCAACAACACAAACATCATGACAACAGTGTGAATGACAGCATGTTTCCACACAGAGAGAAAGTAATTAAAAAACAATAACAGTAACTGAAATCTGTGAGTTAGTTGAAAGTGTACTTCTACCATAACGCCTGTAATCTCAAACATACAGTTTAATCTTAAATTTTTCGACAGGCAATTGCACTGCCTCCAAACTCGTTGTCTATAGGGTCTCACTCTCACTAGACCACAGTGCATGGTGAGTTTTGACTTAATGAGAAATGTGAAGCTTCACAAGCCTGTCTTGCCTTGCAGCAAACAGTCAATTAAAGTGAGTCTCATGTGCTCACAAGTGCGAGCTGTGGCCACATGAAGTAATTTTGAGATGATGGTTAATAGCAGGTGCAGTCATAAAGTCAGTGAACTTGTTAAGCAGCAACGTTGATAAGAGGTTTTCCATAACTGCTGGTCATAGCAGACAGAGTAAGGCTGTAGCAGAAAAATACTTAAGTGTATTGAATTGAATAAGAGTGTGTTTTATTATTTGTGGATTTAACTTTTCATTTGTGCGATAAGCTATGTGTTATTTCCTCTTTCATAGTTTCACTGTGTAATAATTTTTCCTCTTGTAATTGCCTCGTGCACTCTACTGCCTGTGTGAAATCATGGTTATAATCTCACAACATAAAACGAAAGTGGCTGTGAGTTGAGAAAGTAGCTGAAAAAAAACAAAGCATGTGAGCACAAATAATGAGCTTCACAGTGCAGCTGCAGGCTCTCCACTCGCTGCTAAATCCCTCCTGTCATCTGATCTGGGACTTTCCTGAGATCAAAGTCACTGTGACAAGGTGACCGTGCTTTTGCATTAGTGGCTCCCGCAAACCGCGAACATCTTAACACTCGTATATCGGCTCTGCCAAGTTCTTTCCTATTTTTAGAGTTTAAAAGTCCTGTGAGCGCCCCCTGCTGGATGTAGTGTTCATTACAGGCTGTGGTACAAGAGGAGAGAGCAGCATACAGACAGCTGTGGATTTGGAGAGGCTTGTACAGAAATCTATGCTTTAAATATTCTGTTTTCAAAGTTCACTTCTGTTCTGAGGGTTGTCCTGCAGGAAAATGTCCATTTCATATTATTATTCATATTTTCTCTGTGCCTAGGATGCTAAAACTGAACTCTGTAAAAGTATTTGTCTTCCATTTTTCTTTGTTATATCTTTGCTGCAGTGTGGAATCAGTAAAGACAACAGGAGTCATTTTTGCCATTTGATGCCTTCTGCAGACACATCTATTTTTATCATTTCATTTTTGTGTCTTCCACCCTTGATCTGCCTCTGAGTCACTTGTTATCACTTGACATATTAACACCTTTACACACACACACACACACACACACACACACACACACACACACACACTTCCTCGTACCCCATGGGAAATCTCCATTACCTCTGCTTCTGACTTAAACTAGACTTAGCTGTAATTGAACAGATTTAATAGGAGAGTAGCTTGAGTAAAGAAGGCCAGATTAAACCAGACAAATTTAGGTCCATTAAAGGGTGTTTAGTTTTTACTTGTTTTCTTCTTAATTTACCTAGAATTAAAATACTTGTTTTGGTAAATGGGTTGCAGCCTGGTAGCAGTTAAGATGGGACATAATTTGCTGACTGCAAGGGGAAACACATCCAAAAATATGCTTTCTTAAAGGTGAAATAATCAATACAATCAATATTCAATATTTTAAATGAATCGGATCATTGTGTTAAATGAATGGTATTACATTTTGTGATGTACCCCCTGAGAAATATCACTTTACTGCAGGTGCTCTCAGCCTGTTAGCCTCTTTTAACTTTGTTTTGCTTTTCCAGCCCACAACTTACTCACTACTTCCCTCAGGAGTTGGTGGAGACCAAAACCACAGCTAACAGGAGCATGAATATTACAGCAAATTCATCAGGTGGACCAAACTACTAATCAAAATGCATCAGTGTTAAGTGTTTAATGCTTCAAGCTTGTTTGTCTGCCCTTAATTTGCCAAAGAAAAGTAACTATTGCAGCTTTAGTAAACTTTGATAAGCTAAATTACATGTTTTTTTATCCAGTGTTGTGCAGTCAGAGGCGCCACTGTCTAGAGAAACTGCAGTGTCTTCCCCACTCAAATTACAAAATCTTCAATTCCCCAGTGTTGTATGAGAGGAGGCTTTAAATTCTGAGCCCTCCCCTGACGGTGGTTCATACTGGATCCAAAATAATAAATATCCATAATCCCTGGCGTTTGGTGAGGCCCCTGTCCAGCTCTTGGCCCCTGAATCATTCAACATTACAGGTCAAAAGCCTTACACTTAATCTTATCTGTCCCTCTTCCTTCCATTACTTCTTCAGCCAGTAAGAGAAATGAGGCTTTATCATGCGAGTAGTTTGACCTTTGATATCTGAGGTTAAATGTGATTTGTGAGTGGCCCTCTACAGACGTGTGACTGACAGCATGTGAGTTACTGGTGCTCCACGTCATTATGCGCTGTGCTGACTGTCAGTCATTTCATGCTAGGCTGTTGTTCTTCTCTGTGACTAGTGTGCACATAATCCTCATTTCCACAGTAGAAAAAAGAGTGAACAGTGACAATAACAACACCCAGGCTTTCTTCTGCCTAATGACATTTTGGAGTCTGTGAGTCTGTAGTTCACATACCTCCCGCCAAATTTAACCCCTGCCCCGACAAAAAGGATCAACTTTTTTGTTTTTCACCAAGCCGTTTCCTTGTCATCACTTCCTACTTTCCTCCTCTGACTGTCTGTATCTCTCACATCTCACAGGACCACACAGACGCAGCTGTTGTCAGAGGCAGGCAGTGATTGGTTGATCTTTGTCCTGTCATTTACATAAAAGCATGCAACTGGACAAGATGCAGCAACTAGAGGAGTCAGGCAGCCTGGGAGCTCACTGTGCTTGAGTGGCAGCCTTGAGTCTAATTTTCCTTGTTGGCGCCTTAGCTAATAATGCAAAAAACGTAAGTTATACTGTAATAGTGCGTGCAAAGGTCACATGCTAGCTGAATGGAAAGCATAACCCAGTGTCCCAGCATAGATCCCAGGACCCCCCAGGGGCCTGCTGATTAAATCTGAAGGATGATTAACTAGGTAGAAGAAAAAGCATATCTCAGCTGCACATTTTCCCCCGACTTCCAATGTTTGCCTTGTTTTTCTTGTGAATTGCAGTTTTAGCCCTCTAGGCTTCTAAAGGTGGCATTGTTTGGCTATAAAGGCTCACAAGCCAATAAGTAAATTGCCTAAAGGACAATTTTGAGGATTATTGACCCATTGAAGAGATATTAAGCACGTTCAATCAACAGCTGTCTCCGCCTATTTCTATCAGCCAAAGTGATCCCTGAGTTTCTCCTTTTTATTGTTGTATTCTGGTGCCAAAAAATGAACAGTAAAGCCAATTCATATATATATATTTTTTTAACTATAAAGAGCAGACAGCTAATTATAAATGTGTTAAGACTATAGTTTTATTTCATTGTTAATAGTGTTTCAACAGGTACATTGCCCTGTTATTAAAATATTTCCTCATCATTTAAGAGTTTAATTCAACCTCCTGTTCATGTTTTAATGCGTGAAGCACTCAGGTTTTATTTTTAGACGCTTATTTCTGTTAAACTGAAGTTAACTCTTGAGTTCTGTTGAAAGGACCATGTTGTACTTTTATAAACACAATCAGCTGTTGTTAGCCGTCGTTGCCAAGAGCTAAATACCTCCAGTGTGACGAGCAGAGGGGGTGTGACATGTTGATGTCCGGTTAGATGTGAGAGTTACTGAACGTTTCACCTTAGAGATGGAGACTGAAATATTTCCATCAAAGAAACTGTGTTGCATATGGAGAGTGTGTGTGTGTGTGTGTGTGTGTGTGTATCTACTGAAGACTCTTAGATGCCAGTCATTCCATGGGTGTGAGTTTTATCAGTGTGTGTCAGCACCAGTAGCTGTCGTCTTGAAACAGATTTACAGTCACACACACACACATATTCACATATGAATCCACACAGAGATTTTTAACCTCTTGTTGTTCTGCTTGTTTCTGCTTTTGAGTATTAACAGCAGAGGTGATGTATCCAGACAGACACTGAAACAGTTTCCTCTGATGCCTCTGTTGTTATTCCATCAAAATCAATAATTTTTTTAGCTGCAGTATCTTTTACAACTTGTGGAACATCCTTTCAGAAAATGACTGACAGTTAAAAAGGCAGAGGATGACAGCTATCGAGTAGTAAAATGTAGGTTAGACAGATACATGGGTTTCCTTGATGCTGACCTATTATTCTAACTGGGGCATGATCAGTGTCGCCCACTCTTTGATAACAGCTGGTGGGTGCCAGGACTTTGCACCAAAATTAGAGGTCTGTTAAATTTAACAGACTTCATTTGAAATTACTGGAAAAAAAAATCTATTGATGTTCGTCATTTCCACCAAAAATTTTTTTACCCCTTATCCTTTAGACAAAAAAATCCATTTGTCAAAATCAAAGTGCAGTAGTAATAATCTGCCAGTATCAAAGAAGACATATTTACCTGATGTTCTAAGACCTTATACTTTATGTCTGACAAGAAATTGGCAAGAATACAGAAAGAAGGTGTCATTTTGATACAGGAACAACCGCATAAGCTTCCATAACCAATAGCTTACTGAAGTCAAAGGATATATCTATAGCCGTTTCTTTTTTACACTATGCCCATGTACGTCCTTGAGAGGTCATTGTGGAGTACAGAAGTCTTAAAGTCAACAGACATTTTCTGTGATGATGGAAAAGCCTCTAAAACAGCACTAAAACCATCACACAGCACAAAGACACTGCCTCGAGTTCAGCCCCTGCCGCAGCCAGTCACACCAGATGTGCAGGAGATGATCGGACCGATGATTTAGCACCAGTATCATCTGCTAGCATACGCTACTGTAACCTTAAACTATAAAATCAGTGTTTAGATTGAGGTGATTTGGCTCCTCAGCGCTCTAAAATAAAATCATGTGCCCTGGATGGGAACGTAAGAAGTAGAGATGTCATCCAGAGTCTTAGTCTGTTCATACCTCCTGAGCTGTGTTTATCAGGCAACAGACCAGCCAGAAGCATATCTGCAGTGCACTGCAGTATCACAGCCTGCTGCCTCAAAAGGAGATAAATGATCGTGGAATCCTGTGAGCAGTTGCCTGCAGGAAACTGCACTATCACACAAGCGAGAGAATGAATTGCAGTCCAAAC
Source organism: Lates japonicus (assembly GCA_033238685.1). Classification (NCBI taxonomy): domain Eukaryota; kingdom Metazoa; phylum Chordata; class Actinopteri; family Centropomidae; genus Lates; species Lates japonicus. The sequence goes on along the minus strand of BRZM01000202.1, from coordinate 35,290 downwards.
TGAATACCATTTTAATAATATTTCAAGACTATCATGATTATCTATCTGGGCATTATATATACTATTTATTCTCATCTATCGTTCAGAAACAGAAATTATATTGAAAGAATGCAAGATGCTGCTTCAGTCTTTCTGATGAAGAGCGGTTGGAGCCAGAGAAAATACAGATAAGTGCAAATCGCTCAGCAAACACAATGAGAGAGAGAGGGAGAGAGAGAGGAGGGAGAGGTACATCCCAGGTAGATTTGAGAGGGGATACTGCTACAACAGTCTGACAGACCACAGATGATTGGGGTTGGTTGGTTGAGGAATTTGGGTTTGAGTTCCAAACTTGAAAGCCTACAGAATAGTTCAAAGGTCTGGGCTGGAGCAAACAATGTGTATGAGTTCACAAAGTGGCGAATATACACAATACTAATAAAGGACACTATAAACTGTGATGAAATGCAAATACTTGTGGTAATATGAAGATTGAATAGAATTCATAGAAGCAAAAATCGTCTTCATGCTCAAACCACCAAGCCCAGGACATCAAAAGCGAGATGTCATGGATATTGATAAATAACAACTACAATGACGATATGTCCGCTATGGGTAAATCAGGTGGCTGTTGCAGTTTAATTATATTAAGGTGTGACTTAAATCAAGAAGAACTATGCTATATTGTTATTGTGGAGGTGGTATCTTAATAAGCTTTTAAAAATGAAGATTTCATATGGTTTTAACGTTTATCAAAGATCAAAGAAATAGTGGGGGATTTTACTCAGCCATTCCACTTTGTGCCCTCAATATGAGAGTTACGGATCAGCGCGGTTTTACCCTGAGAAGAACATGCATCTGCTGACGTGTTAGCCGAAAAGAGCCACCACCAGAGTTCGAACACAGTCACACCCATATACCATGACCTGAGACACTTGCACAGGAGCCTGAACAGCTGACAGACCAAATACAGGGCGTGATTGGCCACCAGTAGAACATCTCGATCCAGAGGATGTTAGCAGCTGAGGCAAACACTTAGAGAGTTTGACACCCAATACCATTACGTATATCATCAAAAATCTACGACTTTGCTGTTAGTAAATATTTAATTAGAGATCAAATATGCACCAAAACCAAAGGGATATTGCCACCATCATGACAGGTAACGATGAAGAACTGCAATAAGAACTAACAGCATGAGTACATGTAACTGAACAATAT
>BRZM01000201.1:76811-108266 GCA_033238685.1 Lates japonicus | reverse complement strand
GGTGAAGAAACATCAGGGGAAATGACTGTGGACTTCTGAACTGAGCTGAAAATAAAGTCAACTCAACCGTTAGATCTACACATCACAGCTTTAGTTTTACAACTGTGTAATGAGACCGGTGTAAGGAAGCCAGGAACGTTCAAGCTTGAGATAAGAAGTTAATAATCTCATTATCTCAGGAAACAAACTTTTGTTGTGTCAAGATAATTCTCCTGTTGTGAGAAAACAACTGTGAAGTTTAGCTTTACCTTCAGATCTTCAGGTAACAGTTACTAAATATTGCAGTATTACTCTTGGCCTCTGTATTGTTGATCTTAAAAGTTGTTACAGTATTTATTTTGTAAAACTGGGCCATCTTTAAAACAGCCATAGGCAAGTGTCCAATCCCTGAGATGCGAGAAATTCTCTATCTAGACAGAGCTGGATTCTAATTCGCTATAAAAAGCATCATCAACTAGTCAGGCTGGTACTCTTTCTTATATTTGGTGAGACTGTTTAGTGACCGTACAGGATTTTCTATGAAAGTGTATTTTCACTTCCTAATTTGGGCTGGCAGCAGCCTAGCGAAATGCTATTTCTGACAGCAATATCTGCAAGAAATTCTGGGCTCGCTTTATCATTGGATTCTCAACAAACAGACATTTGTGAGTTCTGGCTTTTCCAGTAGCTTTTAGCAGAATCTTACAGCATTCTTCAGAGAATGGGACCTAGAAAATGCTGAGTTTCCCTTGATTTTAGAATAAACTTCCATGCTAAATGCTTATTTGCCTTTTGTATTTGCTCAACATTTGCATTATTTGACCAATAGAAAAGATTCTTAAAATGTGTTAGCTAGCACAGTGCAAAAGATACTTGCTGCACGTTCTGTAGTTGTTTTTGCCATCAGCGCACCAGTCCTCTAGTTCTGTCTAGAACTGCCACTATGTAAGGAAATAGCTCTCTTGTAATTTTTGGTTTCACTGGGCCCTAATGCAACTGTGCATGTTTAACTCGTCCACCTACCATGGGGATCAGGCGACAGGATCTGATGCAGTCGCTCATACTCATTCCCATCAGGCGCTGGTTGTCTGGATACTCGCCCCTCCTCACCAGCATCTGATGGCCCATGAAGTTGGGCTTCTCATAGACCATGAAGAGGCCGCTCTCCACCCTGCAGGAGTTGCACCTGCTCAGGTAGGAGGTGAGCTCGGGGCAGTCGCTGCTGGTCTCATAGGAGCGACCCTGGAAGTTCCGGTCCTCATAGAATATGATCTGCAGACAATAATGTGAACTGTACCTCAAAGAAATATCTCAATGGCTCGATGTTTGTCAAGTTCACTACATTAAGCAGCAAATGTTTACTAAAAATCTTTTTAAAGTTTCTAAAGTTTCACTTACCCTCCCCATGGTCATGATATTTGTGAGCTAATCTCAGATGTACAGCTTCAACATCGACCCTTTTCCCTTTTTATACATAGCACAGCCGTAGTATTTCCACATGGCTTGTGCTGAAACCTTTGACTCATCACTCTATATTGTGGCACAGAGCAGCACTATAGGTTGGCAGACTTCTCTGTACAACTCAATATTGGGTTTTATGCTTGCTTCCAGCAACTTCAACGATTTAATTCATATCTCTTCTGTAAAAATCTTTGTGGTGTGAATATCAGATCTGAAGATAAGACTGAACTTTGTCGTAACACAAACGGCATTCAACGATTTCCACAGAGCAACAATGCTATGGTCTTGTAACATTTGCAAACACAAAAAGCAATTAATAATGAGTCATTTTGATATTTTATGACCTGATATGACCTCTCTAAACTACATTCAATATACAATAATAACCACTGAGGTGTGCGGTAAAAAATGAATGCAAGCCCACGTGGACCTCATGATGAGTCATGACATTTCACACAAAGGTGTGCAAGGTGGTCTGCTGCTAATAGTCTATAAAAGTGACCGGGTTGGCACCACTTGGAAAAACTAACACCATCACCATGGGCAGGGTAATATTTGTCATATGTTTGATTGTATATCCAAAAATAGTTCATGATGCAAACTGTTCTAAAGTAACAGTAATACAACCAAGTAATAAATCTTTAGTCTCGTTGTGTGATATTGACACCTAACAACTGTACTGTGTCTGTTTTTTCTCTGCAGATTATTTTCTACGAGGACAGGAACTTCCAGGGTCGTTCCTATGAGTGCAGCAGTGACTGCACTGACATCCACATGCACCTGAACCGCTGCAACTCCTGCAAGGTGGACAATGGGTGCTTTGTGGTGTATGACCGCCCCAGCTTCATGGGTAACCAGGTCTTCTTGAGGAGAGGGGAGTATTCTGATTTTCAGCGCCTGGGGAGCATGGTGGGCTTGATGGGTATGGCGACGATGGATACTGTTCGTTCTTGTCGCATGGTCCCAATGGTAAGACATTTGAGTGGTTCATTGTCATTGATTATTTGTGTACAACTTGATGTCACAATGACAGTTCTGGCCTGTCTGGTGTTTTGGTGTGCCTGGATTTCTTGCAGGATTCTTGTCATTCTTGTCAACTTTCAAAGACATCACTGCCAGTAAAATTGGAAACTCTGAGGTAGACGAAAATCAATAAAGTGCAATCATGTCTTGTCTTCCTCCAACAGCACAGGGGACAGTTCAGGATGAGGATCTACGAACGGGAGAACTTCGGAGGCCAGATGCATGAGCTGATGGACGACTGTGAGTCTCTCCAGGATCGCTATTACATGTCTGACTGCCAGTCCTGCAATGTGATGGACGGCCACTGGCTGATGTTTGAGCAGCCCAGCTACAGAGGCCGCATGATGTACATGAGGCCAGGAGAGTACAGGAACCTCCGAGAGATGGGAATGGGCCCCATGATGAGAATCAGCTCCATCAGGCGCATCATGGATTTGTGCTGAGTGTTTTTCAGTAAGAGAAACTGTGGGTAAAAAAATAAACCATATTTTGAAGTATCACTTTTGCTTTCTTTGCACGGAGTAAAACTACATTCTTTACAGTTGAGCAGTGGTATAAGAGTTACCTTTCTCCCCCTAGCAGAAGAGCTCAGAGGGAAACATTGCCATTTTAATTCTGATATCATTTTTTACATTCAAACTCCCCACTCTCCATTCATATCCGTTTTCATTTTTCCAGACTTGATAATTCCCCAATAGCCCCCACAACTGTTCCTAATTCAACAAAAATATAATAATAATAATAATAATAATAAAATAATAATGGATATTTTATGTCTTTTTCCCTCTTGTCAAAGTATAGTTTCAGGTTCTGTGGTCTTACCAGTAGTGCAGCTAAAAATACTCAATCTGTCTCAATCTTAGTTTCTAAGCCCAAAGGTGATGTGGTTTTTAAAGTTAAAAGCTTTTATCTCCTTCAGAGCATGAACATTCTCAGCAAATTTCATGGCAATCTGCAAGTTCGATTATGAGACACCTTGTGTACAAAAAAACATTTTATCACTCATGAGAGAAGCTCTGGAGTGTCCGCAACAGAAAAGGTTTTTCATCTGAGGAGCACTGTATTATTTCTTCTTTCAAAAGTTACCTATTTAGCTTTAAATCAAGGTATTTAATTACCTCCATCAAGGAGGTTATCTTTTCTCCTGTGTCAGTGTGTTTGTCAGCAGGATTACACAAAAACTACTGTGCTGATTTGCACCAAACTTGGTGGAGGGATGGGGCAAGGGAGCCCATTAAATTTTGGGGTAGATCAGATTAAAGGGGAAGATCCAGAACATTACAAGAAACTAATCCATGGATCTTTATGTAAAAAATCTGATATATTTGATACAATTTGATGCAGATAAGAGCTACACAAAATGATACAGTAGAATTGTTTGGCCTTGGTGGAGGTATGCGCCCTACTGAGTGCTGTTCTAGATCAATCTTGCATCTGTCTAAATGTCAATCTGTTATATACTGCTCTATAAAAAAATGTGTCCTATAATGAAAATGATGGTACAAAAGTAATGCAATAACTAGAGTTTGCTTTGTTATTGTAAAATCCACACCACTAGTGTTTAATCAGTGACTGCAGTGTTCACAGCTTTGATGTATAATACAGTAGGGACTTCCATGCTGATGAGCTGACTCAGTTATTTCACACAATTGAGGGACAGATTCTTTTCACGTCACATGATACATAAAAGGCAGTGCACCAGTGAGAAGAACAGAAGTCAAATAGCTTGACCATGAGTGGAAAGGTAATGAAGAATGCAGATCTCACAGAAACTAACTGATACATATACTGCCTAAAGCTCAATAAAAGTTCAATAATTTTACACCAGAACTTGTGTGAAGGTTTAGCTCTGGAGGTTTTCTAATGTTGGACCCAAACACAATCTGTGTTTTTCTCTTTAGATCATCTTCTTCGAGGAGAGAAACTTCCAGGGCTGCTCATATGAGTGCGTCAGCGACTGCTCTGAGATCGCCTCTCACCTGAGCCGGTGCAGCTCCTGCAGGGTGGAGAGCGGGACATTCATGGTCTATGACAAGCCCAACTTCAGGGGGCAGCAGTACCTCCTGACCAGGGGAGAGTATCCTGAGTATCAGAACACCATCGGCTTCAATGACTGCATTCAGTCCTGCCGCATTGTCCCTGTGGTAAATATGAGTATACATTGTCAACCAAATTAAGTATGGAGTATAGATAGAAGTATTCTTGGTTTAACTTACCAGAATTAGATGAGAAGAGGTATGTTCAGGATGTGTACATATCACATTTACTAGAAGCAGAGAGAAATTGTTAGCTAAGGAAACAACATCTGTATTTGTCTTCCAAGTGTCCCAAAACCTCTTACAAAACAATTTGAGTTCAAGTTAGAGAGCTAGCTAGTAATACATCTGAGGGTTTTGTTAAAACTAGACTATAGGTTGCATTTAAACAGGATGACTTTAGAGACATAATGGACATTTTGAGATTAAACTGATCCTTAGCTTCTCATTTAAACTAATTTCTCAATAGAGTTAGCTTCCTATTTAGCAAGACATTTAGCTATATTTGATATTTATGTGTTAACATCACAGCAGCAAACGTGTGACAGCACCATGACTCCTTATATTCATACGTCTATTTCATTGTTATATGTACTTTTACAGCACAAGGGACCCTTTAGGATGAGGATCTACGAGAGACCAAACTTTGAGGGCCAGATGCACGAACTAACCAATGACTGTGACTCCATCCAGGATCGTTATCACACGTCTGACATGCAGTCCTGCAACGTGATGGAGGGCTACTGGTTGATGTTCGAGTTGCCAAACTACAAGGGCAGGATGTTTTACCTGAGGCCAGGAGAGTACAGCAACCTCAGAGAGCTGATCAGTGATGATATGAAGTTCAATTCAATCAGACGCATCACAGAATCTTAACTGTGTAATGAGTTATATTTAGCTGCGAAGTTTCGCAGATGCTTTGTTTCATTAATAGTAACAAATTTTCAAAGTGAGAGGCAAAAAGAAAAATGCCTTGTTTTTATAAAACTGTGATTTGTGCATTGTTTGCATGTAGTTCCAGTTGTACTGTGCAATCCAGCCACAATTAATTTACCTCTTTTACTGTGTGACGCGCACAATAAAATGATTTGCAGCACATCTGTATGAATTATTTCTGACCACAATTTAAATAGCAGACTGGACAGTTTTGCCCAATTAGTGATATTTAGTTACAGTTAGGTCCAAATTTCCCATCAATACACATGAAAATATGAAAACTGAAACTTGCAACTACAACTAAACAACACCTAGAGAAGATTACTTTACACTAAAATCCCTGTTCAGTACTTTTTTGGGTAATGATCAGAAACATGCAGTCTGTTGTAATGAAACTAAGTGACTAACTGCTTACATTTACCAGTATTTCCTATATTTTTGTCAGAGCAATTAAAAATGCTGCATTTACATGCACTCAATGCCACTGTTGTAATAACAGTGAGAACATCAATTTAATCAGAAAATTCCTCATAATAATGAAACTTAACAACAACTCCATGTCCTCTACTGTTTCCACTGTACTGAATAATAGCACAGACATGAGACTCAACTTTCAACATTAACTGTAGTAACATCCAGTCACAGGTGTTACACTTTAGATTAGATTACGTCACTGACCTATAAGACCATAACTGATGAATACTGCGTTAAACAAGACCAATTATATTAACAATCACATTTTAATCTCCTTCTACATCACACATCCGTGAGAAAAATATGTGGTTTTCTGCAATGTTGTATGCAATATAAGAGAATGTTAGCTGAAGAAGCATTTTAAGTGCATAGTGTTCAAAAGACATGTTTTGGCCTGTACTGTATGTGTGTGTGACTACTTCAGGTAATACTGTTTTCCAGTGATTTCCAGATGTACAGCAGAGGAAACACTACACTCATTAGTTTGCAGATTCTTGAAACCCATACAGAATCCACATAACACTCAAATGTTAAAGACAGAACTACAATCAGAGTTTAATTTAATACCTTGAGATGTGTTTTCAAGAGCTGTTTACACTTGATGCTGTCACTGGTCTCAGTTGAGCAGCTCTATTTGAAATCAGTCACACTCAGACTGCAGCCCTTAGTCCATAGAGAATATCACAATGTGTGGGACTGAAGCCGAACAAAAAGAAACCTGAAACAACTAGAAGCTCTGCAAAAAGCTGTTGACATGAAGAAAAGAATGATCTCTGGACAATAAATCTTATAAAAGGTGCTGCTGTGTGCAGGGGAGAGGCAGCGGTCGTGTTCACAGGATTTTGGATTGACAGTGCTCAAGTCAAAATGTACTATTTCAGTCATATGAAATGTCAACTTTAAAATGAAATAGAAAAAGGACACAAACCGAGCCATACAGTATGTCCAGTTACAGTCATCTGCTTCAAAAGAGATTTGACATGTTGTATGATATTATATGCTCTTTTGTACAAAGACAGAGATGGAGAAACAAACTTTGTAACACAAAAATTTGTTTCTCTCTTATTTTCTATGCCCAAAGTAAAAGTCAGAAATGTATAAGTTCATTACAGTCTATTGCAGTCAATACTTAAGTTAGGAGATGTATCAATGTTATTTTATATTTTAAGTTTATTTGTAGATTTGGTGAGTGTTTGATCATCAACCAGAGCAAATTCAAAGGGTTACCTCTGCTGAAAGGAAAATAGCTGATTTGCTTTGTTGACCACGCACAACAAAAAAAAAATTGTTCTGCCAGAAAAAGCTGACGAGCCCAGTCATTGTTCGCAGTCACAATGACACAGGTCATCCATGGGTTATAAAGGCAGCGTGGAGCCCACGGCTGCTGCTACAGTGTGACCAAGGTTAGCCGACACAATGGGTAAGGTAAGGCTGCTTGTTTTGCTCTGTGTCTTTTGTGCCTCTGCATACCTGCGTGGATTACTCGGCCGAAACCGGTGAACTGGATTTTTTCAGGTGGTATAGTATGTATGTTTTCCTTAATTTGAGCCAACAATTGTCTAAATTTTGAAAAATCCCTTGACTGGTTTGCTTCCAGATTATCTTCTATGAGGACCGGAACTTCCAGGGTCGCTCCTATGAGTGCAGCAGCGAATGCTCTGACCTGCACTCCCACTTCAGCCGCTGCAACTCCATCAGAGTGGACAGCGGTGACTGGATGGTCTATGAGAGACCCAACTACATGGGCTACCAGTATTTCCTGAGGAAGGGCGACTATCCAGACTACCAGCGATGGATGGGATTCAACGACTGTGTGCGATCCTGCCGTATGATCCCTATGGTAAGACTCAGCTGGGCGTTTTCAAAGCTTCTTTTGATACTTTTCACTCCTCTAGAGGCAAATAAATCACCTAATCTTTTCTGCAGCACCAAGGCTCTCACAGAATGATGATCTACGAGCGCGCAGAGTTCGGAGGCCAGATGATGGAGCTAACTGATGACTGCCCCTCCCTGTACGAACGCTTCCATTTGAACGACATCTACTCCTGCAATGTGATGGAAGGCTACTGGATCTTCTACGAACATCCCCATTACAGGGGACGCCAGTACCTCATGCGCCCTGGTGAATACAGGAGGTTTAATGAGTGGGGAAGCTTGAGTCCCAGGGTGGGATCCATCAGACGCATCACCATGTGAGAAAGCTGATGTCTGCACACTGTTTATGTGAAGTACAGTCAATAAAACTATTCAGTAGTAACTGTTCTGTCAACTGCTTGTTTTCTAGAGGTCCTTGAGAGGTTCAGTGGTTTGAAAGGTTTTCTTTCGTGTCTCAATTCTTACTCAGTACTCTTTGAAGTGGAGAACTAAGTGGAGTAAACAAGATTTAGACTCATGGTGCAAAACAAAATTTTTCCAAATGATAAGTATAAAACAATAATTTCATGAGTGGATCAAGCATAATGAGAAAGAGACTTGGAACTCACGCTAAAACACAAACACATACATGATGGATACATACCATCTTCACATCTTTTAGCTACAAAGACGCGCACACACACACACAGTTTAAGCCCAGCATGTTTATTGAGAACAGATAAGGTTCAGAAGACTTCTAGTTGAAGTCAGTGATTCGCCTGAGCGAACCGATCCTTGGACTGGCGCCGCCCCAGTCGCTGTATCTGCGGTATTCGCCGGGTCTCAGGTAGTAGGTCCTCCCCCTGTAGTTGGGCTGGTCGTACAGCAGCCAGTGGCCGTCGACCACATTGCACGAGTTGATGTCTGACATGCGGAAGCGGTCCTGGATGTTGGGGCAATCGTCGCTCACCTCGTACATTTGACCGCTCATATCTGGACGCTCATATAATCTTATTTTGTAGGAACCACGATGCTGCAGGAAAAACAATGTTTGAGTTAGACAGTTTGCATTTTGTCTCTTACTGTGCTTTACAATACTTAATAATAATATAATATAATAATACTGTTTGGTGACTGTGAATGTACAAAACAGTTCATGAATAGCCCTTCAGTGTTAATACCTAACTATCTAACACTATTTGCAGATAAACACATAGTCATACTAAGAATGGTTTGTACATCATGGTAGTCCTAGGATCAAATGGATAGATGCTGTTTTATTGCTGTTGTTTTACTTATTTCCTTGATTTTACTTTTAGTTTGAACTCAAGTCTTAATCATTTAGTTCCTTGACTTACTGCTTTTCCACTGCAATACATTACTTTATCCATACCAGCCAAATGAGGCTTACCACGGGAATCATGCGGCAGGAGCGGATGCAGTCGCTGATGCCAATCATACGCTGGTTGTCGGAGTACTCCCCCCCTGCGCAGGAAGTACTGGTGGCCCAGATACTGGGGTCTCTCATACACCATGAAGCAGCCGCTCTCCACCCGGATGGAGTTGCAGCGGGTGAAGTAGGGGTGCAGGTCAGCACAGTCACTCATGCACTCATGGTGCCGACCCTGGAAATTTCTGTCCTCGTAGAATATTATCTGCAAATATTTGTCAGGGCATTGATTAATTCTCACTTGCACTTTGTTGAAAATGTCTCAAGGCCTACATGTTTTCATTCTGTATTTTCAGTAAGAACACGTAATAAGCTTACCTTTCCCATTGTTATATTAGTGGGGGTCAGACTGATGCTCAATTGACGCTCTCTGTGCCGCTGTCCTTTTATATAAAGTTGCTGTGTGATGGCACAGCATAAAGTATTGTCATCCAAATAGGTTTCATAACACAAATCAGGTTACGTATAGCGAAGCACCACAGTGAGATGATGAGTTATTGTTGTCCAGTTTCCACATATTCATCACTATTGATCAAAACACCACAGTGTGCTAGTAACCCTGGGGTCACTGCTCACAGTTTCAGCAAAACAAAAAGGCGTCATTCGTGTCCTTTTCATTCAAAAAGATTCCTAACGCCTTATGCCAGGGCCAGAACATGACTACCACATGTGCAGGAAAACTGAGGAAGTGTACTGTATAGAATTCTTTTATATTAAAAACAAATAAACAACACTAAACAAATAACGTCAGAAAAATGAAGGCACAGAGTCCAAAGAAGATAAATCTATTTACATCTCAAGCTAGTTGTATTTTGTGCACTTTTATCCATATTTTCTACTATAAACCTAAGAAAACAATGTGCTGCACTCTAACCTTTTATCACTATGACAAAAAGCAAATGTTAGCATGCTATTTAGCAGTAACTCAGCAATTAGACTAAACCAAGATAGTGAATGTGCATTGCGTTATATTTACTTTAACACTAACAATATTAACATCAGTGGGTTAACACTGTGAGCATTTAAGCTTGCTAATGTTAGTGATTAGCTCAAAGCAGCTCAAAGTGTAGCCTCAAGGAGCTGCGAGCAATCACCCATAGAGACAAGCTAAACTGTCTTTTACATCATTTGTCCTTTACTATTATTTAATGTGCATTTTTGTGACTTATCACAGCATTTAGAGCATAAAATTTTTCTCTTGATTGTCTGGGTCTAAGCGTAATAATTATATAATACACCGTAGCAGGCAAATGTGCTGTAGATGGACCCTCAAAAAAGGGTAGTTTGTTTCCCCTGTACTAAATCTGCTGTGCTTGTGAGGTAGACAAGGGCCCTTAAACTTTATTTACTGTTTGAGGGCCCCATGTAAGGTGTTTTCAGGGGCCTCAGAATCCACTGACAACGTGACAAGAAATGGAGGGTTTGTTTTTGCAAAATCTGCAATAGCTGTCCCAAAATGAGCATGACAGACTTGAAAACACCTGGAAAATGGCTGCTGAAAGCCATATGGAGCACATTTTGTTTTGTATGTTTGCACATCAATCAGCAGCCTATTCTACATTTTACTTAGTTATTGAGGTACATGTTTTTGATGTAGAAGAAGCTTGTGGAATAATGTTGTGCATTACAGTCACATATCACACACATATGAACAGTATCAAGCTCATCACACAGACAGCTGACACAGAGACACACTGCTGTTTTATAAACCTCAACCCAAGGTCATGAGATTCAATCTTTTGTCATTCTAATGAGCGGGCATTTGGTGCTTTTGCCACCCTGCCAAGATCTTGATCCCATTCGTACAGATGAAAAAACCCTGATTCATCAATGCCCGTAGCCTGGCACAATATTGTCCCCCTCTCTTGTTACACCATTGGAGGCCTACATAAATACATTTGAGTGTTGCACTGCAATTAGATATTGTACATTTCAGATGACAGGTTTTGCACATTTTTAGAAAATTAATATCAAAAACATGTTGTAGTTTTAAATCGTTAAATGTATTTACTTCCTGCAGCCTCTTGTTTCCATTCACTAACATAAAGCCACTGATATAGAATTGTTATATATGAATGCAAAGCACAGCCACTACACCAAAGGAAACATTTATTTCCATTCAATAACTGGAAACACGCTGAACTAACAATAATGCTGTTAAAGCAAGTGATTGCTGGAATGATATTCAGTATTACAGAGTTAAATAAGTACTGCACATACACTGTATATCTCACTGTCTATCTCTTCAACAAAGTGTAACCAAATCACAAAAATACTTTTTTTTTTTGGCTGTACAATAAGCCCTCTACTTTCAATAGCTGGACAAAATATATGAAGTTGAAAATTCAAAAAGACAAACAGTAATGTATAAAAGCCCAATGAAAATTTTAAGTGTATTTCAGCAGATGTTAAAAGACTTCTATTTTACCTGACATATAAGCACAAGTAACTCTAAATAAACAAATATGACAGGGGAATTTAATTGTTGAGACTGAGTAAATTTGTAATAAAATATGCAGGGAGAATAATATGCAGTAAAAAAGATATCTGTCAGTTATATTCTAAATGGTATCTAATTTAAAGGCGGGCTTGTTTAACATTTGGAAACAGCCCATTTGAACTCATCAACATAACATGAGAATCTAGAACATGAGCACAACATGAGCTTTTTTAACACTTTAAAAGTAACTGACCAATTAATTTACACTGACAAATGACATGGAGCACTACAGTAATATAAGTAGTATTTATAAGTAATATAAGTAGTATTTTCCAATCACTTTACTACACTCAGATATTTTCTGCATCTCTGTATGTCTAACAACCAGGACCTGCAGATTCATTTTTGCTCAAATTTGTTGAATGCTCCTCACATAGTTTTGTCTTATGCAAACGTTCATATGATTAATAATTATGATTCCTGAAATACAAAACTGCTAACACATTTGGCAGATTGTACTGTTTTAACAGTACATCTGCCTATCGCTGGTTCTAAATTATTATTAAACCAACTGGAGTTTACAGATACAGGCCTCAGTCCAGTAACAAAACTGCAGACAAATTTCTTCACATCATCACAAAAAAATGGTAGAAAATACTGTTTTATGAACTGCTCTAAATTAATTGACTAAGGATCAATCAGACAGTGGATCAGAGGATCCTGAGAGTCTGATAAAGCCGAGCAGAGGTTCATTCATAGCATCTTAACACAGACTCAGTGAGCCTCAAACAGCAACTACACTGTGATGTAAATCACTGATCCAGAGCATGTACAGCTCCTTTGTACAGTAAGAGAGGAGAAAGAGCTGACATGGTAAATAAAAAAAGATCTTAGTTATTCTCAGCCACATCATGGTGCTTGTGTTTATGTAGCTAGGAGAATTCTGCTGTCGCAACAATGCTATAAAAAAGACAAAACATAAAAAAAGTGCTGTTTACAACAAAAGTTAGGTTCAAATTAAATTGGAAAGGATGATCTTTAGTTTTAGGTTATGTTTTATAATTAGAAATGATCAGCTTTTAAAATGTAACTGTGCACATTGACTTTGTTTCCAATATTGTAAATTGGCAATGGTTTGCATCTAATTTGTTTTTTCTTCTTTTTCTTTTTTTTTTTTTAACTAAAGAATTCAAGAAGTTTTGCTGTGGGAAAGCAAAGAGATTCCAGGACAGGTTATTGATGTTATTGACGCTATAGATGTCTGCTGACTACTTTAATCTGAATCTGAAGAACTTAGACATTCATTGCTTCAATAATAGGAAACCTTTAAATCAGGATTTTGGGAAACTTATTGTTTGTCCATCACCAAGTTATTGTGTTATTGCAACAAAATGTTTAATTTACTAAAAAAAACAACAACTAGTGTATCTTTGCTATGTTTTATCTGTTAACTGAGAGGAAATAAAATGCAACCTCTGTATATGCTGTAACTTCAATTATTCAACTGAATTAAACCATCAGTGCAGAAACTGCAAGGTGAGAGCTTACCTTGACTGTGGAGAGTTGTTGTGACCAGACAAAACAATCATCTCAACAAGGAGGCTATGAAATCACCTCATTAAACATAATGCATTATGTTGTAAGGCACGGTTTAAACAGCTGATAGATTTATATATGTGTTAAATCATCGGAGAAGGAAGAGGAAGTGATGTGAGAGGCTGTGGTGCTCTGTGCCTTGTGAGGCTGTCGGAGGGTTTAGCCTACATGAGAGGTGGAGCGGCATGAAGCATGGAGGCGTCTGGCAGCTCTGTTGCTTCTGGCAGGTAGTGGTAGTCCTTGTGGTGGATGTATCGGTGGTACTTTGGCTTCAGGTGGACCCGCGAGTGTGGAAACATCAGATTCTGTGGAGAATAAAGGTGACAGTAAGACTCAGTGAAGGTCTGCAGAAATAGAGAGCAACATGACAGACCTAGAGTGGACAGTGGACTGCTGAGTTACATTTAAAAGGCCCTTTACCTTTCCTGGGTTGTGTGGCAGGACAATGGGCGCCATTCCCTCTGTTCTCTGAGGATACACTGGGTAAACCTGCTGCATTGTGGGCTCTAAATACTGCAATAATATGAGCACAGGACAAAGTCAACTCTGCAGGACTTAGCTTTTTAAAATCACACAAATGTCTGTGCTTATGCTCTGAACTTTCTTTGTTGTGTACCTCTGGTGTGGTGTCCTCCATGACAGGCAGAGGAGGCAGGGCAGAGCCTCCATCAGCGGGCTGGTACAGATACTCTGACTGTTGGGAGCGCACAGCCGGACTGGAGGGCATCGGCGACTGAACAGCAAGACAATGGCAACACATGAACAACAGGCATAATGCTCCTGAGCTAAAAAGAAGGTGTGGCTTTATTTTGCCTACCTGAACAACAGTCCACTGATACTGGTTTGGGACACACTGAGGGGGTAGAAAAAAGCAGGCTGTTAACGAAAGCTGAAACATCTGCTGCACTCGTTAAATGGTGACATGGTGAGAAATCAGTGGATGAGCTGACCTGGTGGTGGTGATAGGCTGGTTGCTGGTAGACAGGCTGAGGAGACTGAGGGAGTGCCACTGGAGGAGCAGACTGCAAGACAGGAAGCATACTCACATCATATATTTTGTAGTTATAGTGACCAGTTCTTTAATATAACTATTTAAGTCAAGTGTTACATGGGTGTGATATCGGTGAGAACTGACAGGCCAGTGCTGGGCAGGAGGGTTCATGTTGGGGCAGTGGAAGTAGGCCACTCCGTTGTGGTAGGTGTAGGGATAGCCTGTGGATGTCAGGTAGAGGGTGCCACAGGGCACTGGCAGAGGCATGACAGGGTCAGGGCTGGTCACATGGACACTTTTAACTGGGAAAAGAAAGAAACCGTGTAATGTAAACATAAACTGTGTCGTTTACTGGGCATTTAAAAAACAAATGTGCCGCCTTGTGAGTCAGTAACAATTGGTGGAGAGGTCAGTACTCGATGACCTTTAGAAACCTACATAATTGTTCAATTCAGGTTTCCTATTATGGTTCTGCTGTAAAAATATTTCCATGAATCATTAATGATTTATCAGTAAAAAGGTTTCTTGGTGTTTTAAAGTTTGTCAAAAGGTCCTTCAGTGTCTGATTGTTGACTCACTCTGTGCTGAAACTTGCTGCTTGCGGACAGCCTGTCCAATGCTGAGCTTCTTGTCTTTGAAACAGATCCCATTAGCCTTTAATGTAAGTAGAGAACAGAAGCTACATTAGATGATGAAGTCTGGTAAATAAACTAGATTATAATACAGTATGCTCCTTAAGTTTGCCAGCTTTAATGGCCTGTTTTACTTACATCATGAAGGACTTTCAGTGCATCTTCTTCATTCTCAAATGTAACAAACCCATATCTGTCCAAAGAGGCAGAATCAAGACAAACTATATTTTAACAGGCTAACAGTAAACCTGTGAATAATGCTCAGAGTCAAAGGATAAAAGGTCATATGGAAGGAATGGTGCAATCAGCTCACCCTTTTGACATTCCTGAACGATCTATAACAATCTTCACCTCTTTCACCGTTCCATGTTGAGAGAAGAAATGTCGCAGGTCGCTCTCATTAACCTTCATAAACACACACACACACACACACTTGACTGTGTTATCACCCCAAAAGAAGCTACAGTCACTGATAATTTGGCTGAATCATTTCAGATCATTTATAACAGCCAGTAGTAGTTCTGTGGATCAACAAGCAATAGGTAACATCTGTATGTTAATTGGTTGGAGTAAATGTAAACACCATTATTCAGGTTTTACTTTCTGGCTTCACTGTACGTTTTAGAGAAAATGTGTAGAACTAAGTGCTGCCTGTTTTGTGTATGATTGGTCAAAAAGCTATTTTGGGAGAAATATGCTGTTATTTCTGACTAACAGTAGGTCTCCTTTGAATAACATTCACTGTCAGGTCATCCTGACCTTAGCTTATTTACATGCTCTGCTGCTCTCTAGTGTTTACCTTTCTACACCAAGACAAACAAGCCCAATCACACATTTTACTGGTGCAAATTTGCAGCTCTCACCTTGTAGTCAATGCCGCCGACAAAAATACGATTGGGGATGATAGTGCCGTGGCGTGTCAGGCTGTCAGCATGGATATCTGGGGGGTAATACATCAGGGGTGGAGGAGCTGCTGCTGTTCTGGGATGGACAGCTGGATGTGAACTAGAAAAAAAAAGAAGAAAATAAGACATTGTGGTCTAATTCTGGGTCAGTAAGACACTGTAAGTGTCACTCTGTTGGACAGCAAGTAGTCAGACTACTTGGATCAGGAGAGCGATGTGAGGTTAAATCCTTCCTTTTGTACTTGAGTAGTAGTAAATCCCATTGATTTTTATTAAATCATTCCAGATCAAAAGAAAAGTAGCAGCATCATCTCTTCCTACAGAACGACACATAATTGCAATATTTTCAACCTTTTGTTTGTCTGGCCCATTTCAGAATAGGGTATATCATATTAGTGGATATCAACTATTGATGCATTAATGTTAATATGACTTTAAGATTGCAGCTAGTAAAGGTGGAGTTAATTTTAATGACTTTATGTACTGTAGTTAGCTTATGAATCTTAAATTAAAGCAATATGTGAAATTTTATTTGTTGACTACATTCTTTTGTAGGTAATATGAATATATAAAGTATCTAACTGTTAGGTAAATGTAAATTGGCGCAGTAAATCATTCCCCCCTCAACTGTAGTAGCGTAGAAAATAGAAATAATGTTACTCAAGAAAATTAAAAGTAGCTCAAAGCTGTACATAAGTACAATACTTGAATAAATGTGCTTAGTTACTGTTCACCATCGCTTAACGTTGTTTAATTCTGTTTAAGTCTGTTTGCTAGCTAAACAATTAGCTAGATGACGCGGTAACGGAAGTTGACTCACCACGGTTTGGTTCTCCACGTCCATAGCCACATTTATCTAGTTAAAGTCTGTCTTTTCAGATTCCTGCAGGTTATAATCTCTGATTAATCATGGCCAGTTGCTTCAGATGTCGCTGATAATTTAGCTCTTCTGTTTCACGAAGCTCCTCCAACCTTTCCACAACAGGTCCCCTGCAATTTACCCTCGCGCCCCTAGCTTCAATCGTGACCTCATCACCCCGCACGTCACGTCGCTCAGTGTTTCGGGCCGGAAGTCCTCATCCTGCAAAAGTCAAAACGTTAAAAAAAAAATAAAATAAAATAAAAAATTAAATTAACGTTATCTAGCGGCAAGTTGTATATTTTTTAAAATGAGTTTTCGTTATCACAGAGATGTCTTCTTTCTACTCGAACAATAAAACGTTGCACCAGGGGTTAAAATAACATTTAAATCCAATATTTCCACACACTGTACTACTCAAATCTCAAACAGTGTGAGTCACGTAATTAGTTCAATTGAGATCACCTGTGTGCAGTTTGCAACACAACAAACACGAAAACATTCAGTAGAGGCGTATACTTTCTATAGGCACTGTATAAGAGGATGGCAATCAGAGGAATATGCATGCCAGTCATGGTTTTCATCACAATTTCAATTGTAGTAAACTGAATTTAAACCTGTTTTTAAACATATCAGTATTATAATCCAGATTTGTGCAGTACAAAATACTGCCCACACAGGGGCGCCATTTTTCTGTGAATAAACATGTCACACAGGCACAATGAGGCTGAGTGTAGTATCAAAACTGATTGACATTATAAGTTTTCACAGATTGAAAAGGTTGTTTTTTGTAGGTGCAGTTTTCTGCTTTTTATACTCAACACATTTAGAGACGCAAAAGCTTTTGCAAAGTGCGTAAAGGTACGCCTACAACTACAAACTACAAAAATAAATTCAGCATATTTTGTCATTTTTGTCCCCATTTTATTCAGAAATGATACACATATATTGAACCACAGCAGTGAAAATGTTTAACTTGTCAGGGGCTGAATCTCCTTGTAACTACATATGAAGCAATCAGAGCTTCTTTTCCACTCTCGATCCTCAAGGAGCCACTTTGAATGTTGCGTGTGATACTCATAGAGCTATAATTTCTCTATGATTGGCAACAAAGTGCTGTGAAACACTGTCATTTGCATCTTATGCCCCCCCCACCTCTTCCTCCTCCTCCGTCAGACCACAACAAAGCGATAGCACAAAGCCTAAAAAGTGCCTCCAACTGAGAGAAAAGCAGCCGGTAATACAAGAAATGAATGAACAACACAAAACAGAGGAAACAACATTTTTTTTAAAGGTTTTCCTAGAACACGTCCATACTACTGTGGATACATTTGCAAATCTTTTTAAATCCCCTTCCTCTCACAGAAAACCTCATGACATTTTCAGTGTGTAATTCCTCTCTGCCTGTCTTGCACATTTCCCATCATTACAACCTCCTTTCTCCAGATTGTTTGTCCTCATCTGAGTAATGTGGGCCACACCATTACTTGTCATTCATTTACAGCTTTTCTTAATTGCCGGGTGAATTTGCCAACAAGGTCTGACTGTGCAAAATGAGAAGGGCATGTTTGATAATTACAGCAATTTACCAGCTAAAAGTCCTTTTATACTCCACAAAGATCATTTAAGACACAAGTGCTGTCAGGGCAACTCGCCTGGCTGCTTGACTTTTCACTGAAAACAAAAGAGGCGATTAAAGCTGTGAGTGAAGATTTCATTTTCTTGACTGTTTTAGTTCTGCTCTTTGTATTGACTAGTTTGTAGCTTGATTTCCTGTAATATTATGTTATCATTATATTATATTATTATGTCTCTCTTGTGTGATCACACATAAGAGGTTCTGTGTGTGTGTGTGTGTGTATGTTTTAAAAGCCTTTGTAATACTGTATTTCATGATCATTTCAAATTTTAATTCACTTAAATCAAACAAAAACGACCACAGATTAGTATTGCATGGCAATATTTCTCCCAATCTACGTTCTTACCATTGGACACAAACCCTTTACTTCATGTTTCAATACAACATTTTGTTTCCAGTCATTCAGTTCGTCATCTGCCCTGTTTACCTGAAATGTCGAGATGTGAGTAATCTAGCCCTGAAATGAGCTTTGTGCTGGAGGAAAAGTACCAGAGCAGTCCAGGCAACCATGTCAAACACAGAGCAGCAGGACTTTGAATGTTGTTTTCTCCTGAATTAGGACTCAGGTAAATCCCAATCAGCCTCTGTGTCTGCAGAGGCGGCAGTGGTTAATGTCTGGACTGTTTGACACAACTGTGACGCTGAAGAAAACTCAACTGAGCCATCACAATACCCTGAACCAAGACACATAAAGACAAACAGCATTTCATTAATGATGTTTTCTGATCTGACACCTATTTGGTTTGATTAATTGGACCAAAATACACATAAATGTAGAAGAAAAAACTCAGACAGACACATCAGTGGCAGTTCAGGCAGCTGCACTGATTCTTTGTCCTGTCAGATGCATGTGAGACATGTGACGTTACTAAATTACAATTGCACAATGGACCATCACCTAATTTAACACTAATGTTAAGTTCACGCTACAGGTTTTCAGCCCTGGTCTTCCACTTGCTGACAGTTTTTGGAGATCACAGAGAAAAGAAATTGTAGTTGTGAGAAATTGTAGTTTGGAGACCAGATCGACTCTTTGAGGATTCCTCCTGGTGAAAGATCTTGACTCCCTCTTGCTGATCAGTCATGTAGTGTGCAAACCACAACGACTTCCAGGGTACACGTTTTGTAATGTGAACAGTACAGCAACCTGATGAATTTGAAAGTCATGTAATTTATACATGGCATAAGGTGAAAGGGGTTGTTCCTCCACATTTTGACAAACACATTTGACGGTGTTCTCACTTGGGAAGCCAGTGAGGGTTTTCATCCTGAACCTATGAATAGCTGGTTCTACTGGCCCCTGGCATTTAGGAAGAGATGCATGTTTCCATTCTTCTGAGCTAAATACCTACAAGTCAACAACTCCTCCAAACTAAAAGACAAAATATGTCCAGATGGACCTGTGTTTTGTGATCTGATGCCACAACCAGCAGGATGTCATAAAAATGAAATTAAAAAAACATCACAAATATGATGACAAAAATGTTAAACAACAGTATTTGTCATTTGTTTTTGTCAAACTATTCTTACCCAGATCAAGAATGACACATGCTGTTTTGTCTCAGACCCACTTCACAGTGATTATACCGCACCGTCTTCTCCTGAGCCTGATGACAAACAAGTGTATTTCCCAAAATGTCAACTGTTACTTTAAGTCTTGAGACTTGCAGTGTAAATTAAACCATGTAGAGGAATTCAAGGTCAAATATCAGGTCAGACGTGCATCGAGAAAACGGCCATTTTACCTCAGTCGGTCAGTCAGTCAGTCAGACAGTCGTGGAGACAGAGGTTGATGAAAAATGAGCCATAACAGAAGGGTTCGACTCTGGCTCTGTAATTACTCTACAAATCTCTGATTTCCCCTCCTTCATCTCCAGACTATTTATAGCTGCTGCATTCCTCTCGGAGAATAAAATGATCTCTTTGAGACAGTACAATGCCAGAAATAACAGGTTTGGACAAACATTTGCTGAGGCGTGGTGGGCCTGGCTGACCATTACTGAGTTCCACTGTGGTTTCAGTCTACTGTTTTTCCCCCTCGTCCATTTATTCATCTGTTATTCTAAATGGCAGTGGGTTTGCCGAGGGAGGTGTGGGGGGTGGTGGCGAGTAAGATGTGATGGTTCAACAAAATAGCTCATATGAACTGGGATGAAATCACTTTGTAGTGGGGCAAAGCACGGCAAGGCTGGGTTTTTTTTTTTTTTTTGCATGTGAGGGAGTGGGAAAAAGAAAACACACACGCTCATAAACACACACCTTCATGTCTGGGAATACTCAGGTGACTACAGGACTCAGACCTCCCTCTTTGCACTCCATTTTGTTTATGTTACAATCATAGCACTTCACTGGCAAATATGATCAAGTGAGACATGTGGCTTTGAGAGTGAATATGTGTATATGCAATCATGTGTGTGTGTCTTTGCATGCCAGCGTGTTTAAGATATGAGAGAAGGAAGACTTTTCTATTGCTTGCACTTCTTGTTTACAGAGCTTATGTAGCCTGTGTAGCATCTATTTGTCATATTCAACTTATTCCCACCAGTATTCATTCTCTGCTTTAAACTTTGTGTCAGTATCATATGGAAACACCAGAGAAAAATTTAAATTATTATGTTCTTGAAATGTATCAGTTTAAGATAGTTGGTGTCTTCAGTCTTTACTGGAAGTGTGTTTAGCTCACTGATACATGTACTTTTCATAGATAATATCTCATTTGTTGTATAATTAGCATTGCTAGTAGGTGGATTTTTATTACCTTTGGACAGTTTTGAGTCATTATGCTAAGCTAAGCTGTAGCTTTTCACTAAACGGACAGAAGTGAGAGTGGTATCGATCTTTTGTCTTTTGTCAAATAAGCTTTTTTTTATTTCCTGCAAATGACAAACTGTTCCTTTAAGAAATAACTATAGATTTGATTAAGCCATCATTAAAAATTATTTAGCAGAATTACAGAGCTGCAATCATAATTAAGTTTATGTCATGAGTTAAATGGAGATATCTGTAATTTTATTATATCTTAAACTGTGTTTTGCACTACATCTAAAATGTAGTTATGTTCACACAGATAGTGATATCTGGTATCTGAACAGGAAGCCTGATACTGGCCCTTTACACTGTACCTCATGTCGGTGTAGATGTGGTGTTCATGGAAAGACTAACCAAAGGCCGAGTTCCCTTCATTATATGAGTTTCAGGTTAATCAGTCCTTACTCTCCACCTGTATACTGTTTTTGCTTTCTTTAATGACACGTTCTCAGAGTCTTATCGTTTTGTGCTGGGATGTTTGGCATTCTGCTATGTTCTCAGTGCCTGACAGATGGCAGTGCAGCATGGCAGAGGTACGATGCCATTAGAGGGTTCATGCCTCTGTGGAAAAAGGTACAAACCGCGGACTGCAGGCCAGACTGTGGCTTTACTTCACTGGTGTAAAGAGAGAAAAGAGAGTGGTGATGATATAATAGGCCTCTCTTTTTTAAATAGAAGTCATTTTGACTTGTCATAACAACAAAAGTGTCACTAATAACATTAACCAAGACCCTGAAACTGAAGCACTTAATTGAAGATTCCTCTGAGGCCACACAACTTTATTTAGCATATTGAGCTAAATGATACTAACAATGCCATAATGATGTTGCCTGAGCTGTCATTTCACTGATCGAACTGACAGGTTTTACATTTCAGTCCAGACAACATCTAAGAACATGAGACTAATGTATACAATGTCAGGTTTCTAAACAAACATCCAACACTAAAATATATTGTACATGATACAAATGATTGGAAATGTCATAGACAATTAGACTATTATTGGTTACGCCCATAAAACATACATGAGTCAGTCATATTGTAGCCTATCAACATAACTACAGTATATTGTCCCGTCTCTGGCTTTCTCCAGTGGTTGTTTGTTCTTTTGTGAAAATGCTTCACCACAATGGTGTTGCATTCCACAGCGACACCCGATGATTTCTCTAAATGTAGACATATTATTTAGGGTTTTATATGCTGGGGCCCTGGCTATAGTTAGTGGGTGTGTACACACTGACCTATAATAAAGTAAACACACTCAACTGGGCTCTGGCCAGTGAACTAAAAGTAAAGCCAACGCGCCTTGCTGCTTGATTTTACCTCATATAGTTGCTTTTTTGAACATAACAGGTACAAAATTGTAATACCACTGAGCTTTGGTTCACTTCTGGATTATGTAATAATAAGAGCGTGACTTGCAATGGTTATTTTCAGGGGTGTGGTTCCTGGTCGTTCCTTCCTTTGGGATCATAATGTTCTATCAAACTAATGTTACTCCCTTATTGACAAGCAGACTTTGTCATTACCCACAGTCCGACAGTGACTATCATCCCACATGGCAGAGGGAGGAACTGCTGTACTAAATTGGAAAAAAAAGTTTCAGTGACCTCTTGTAATTAAAAGTTTCAAGATGATGCAGGATAAGGGCATTTTCAGACGTTAACAGCGTGTGCAAAAATACAGCTCCCTCACTCATTTCAATCAGACTACTCTTGATGAAAAATTCAGAACTGCCCAGAATAAAATCTTAATCTGCATCAGTGTTTCCCACAGCCCAGTGCAGTGTCATCAAACCTTCATCTTCACAGAGGTGTAAAATTCTGCTTCATAGTTTTCACACAGTACTCTCATAGTTGTTTTCTATTTGCTTAAATTCTCATCTACCACCACAAAGACTTGGGATTTGACACCTCCTACCAGTACCTCCATCTTGGTCATGCTTTCCAACATACAATGGACAGTTTTCCTCGGTGGGAAGCCAGTGAGGGCTCTCATCCTTGTCACTGCACTAGCGACCCCTGAGAAGGTGAAATGTGCATGTCTGTCTGCAGCAAACAACAGGCATCCCCGAACATGAGGACAAAAAACATAAAGGGTTTAAATGTATTTTTGGACACGTGAAGGAGACGTTCAAGCTAAAAACAGGCGTTAAGTTACTCTTCATAGAGCAATCACTGCCGTGAGGTGAGAAGTTAAACCACCAGAGATAAGCATATAAAGAAGTTTATACATTATACAGTACATAATAAATAAGACTTAAATATCATCTGAACATCCTGCTACAGTGATAAAAGTATATAAGATAATTATGAACTCAGAGTGATTGTCCTTCCCTATGGAACAGTTGTGGACCTTTAGCACTTTTTATGATTGGTTTTGTGTTTTCCATCTCTGTATATTTTACATGTGAATTATGACATTATATTAAGCACTTTCCATAAATGCTATACTGAAAATCATGGTGACCTCACCTCCCTTTATCCAGTATACTGTCTATGGCTCAAATCAGGCTGAAACAATCTGGGATCAAACCAGAGAATTGCCAATTGTAGCTGTACTTATTTAGTAGTTTCTGCTCCATGTGACATTTTGAATAAAACATCATTCACGGGGGAGAGTGACAAAGACCGAGGGGATGACAAGTCGAGTCATTCTGCTATCATTTCGGATGCGGGATCATGAATTATTTGGCAGGAAGATAACACTAATTTTGCATTAGATTCACAGCCCAGTGCACCTGCAGAGTTTCACCCCCAATACACACACACACACACACACACACACACACACACACACACACACACATTTGTTGCCCTGCCCCTCCTGACACCCTGTTGTTTGTGTATAGTGAATGTAGGTCAGAAATTTGTGTATGTGTGTGTTTGTCTGTCGCTCTTTGTGTGTGTGTGTGTGTGTGTTCAGTGTACTGTATGTGGCAGCAATGGACGCACAGTGTGCTATGGATGTCTCCTGACACAACCACAAATATGAATCTACACACACACACACAGACACGCGTAATCCAGCGGTAGGTCAGTTTAATATTTCATTTGGCTGATGGACGGCGTCTGCTGCTCTGTGAGCCAAACATCATTACAACACACTAAGTGACTTAACTCTAATTAGAGCTGAAAATCACATTAAAGCTGCTCTGTGATACAGGAAGTAACTCACCTTTTCCCATCGTGGTTGATTTTTGGGCCCTTACAGCTTCACTATCAAATGTTTTATCATAGGTTAAAAATAATTACAAACCCACTGCATATAACAAAAACAGCACAATAGATCTTATAGCTTGTCTTGGACAAATCAGATATGGATATTACCTTATTTAATTTTAAAAACAATCATCATTAGTAACCTTTGTACACTGTGTCACATTTATTTTTTTCCTCTATACATTACTAATTATTATTTGGCCTCTAATGCTGAGTTTTCCTTTTATTAAAATCCAACTATTGCTGCTTCATGTTAATTCCAAGCATCAACATCACTAATGATCATTAATAATTATTGATCAGTTTTTGCTGTATTGTTTGACACTGATGCAACACAGAAATAAAACAAACCCCCTGCTCTTTTATCAGTAATCCAGTGCATCCTGTGTGTGTGTGTGAATGTGTGTGTTTGTGTGTATAATTTATGAATGGTGAGGGAGTAAACAGCTTCACTTTGGTAACATGCTTTTGCACTTTGACATGTGTGTGTGCGTGTTTGTGTGAAAGTGTGTGCAGTTCTGGTGTGGATGAATTAACAGCCTGTTTATATGTGTTCTGTTCCTTTGTTTCCGCCTTTCTTTTTCTATCGTTGCTCTGTCGGTGGTGTTAGAGGAAATCTCATTAAAACTTACAACATGTAGGGTTTGGACATAATGTGTTCAGCTATCACGCTGTTATTAGCCCGAAGTCCGCTCTGATCACACCCCATTATCCAAGTGGACATTCACACACAGTCCAAAGTTCTCACCTCCTAATAAGTCATCTCATCACAACAGGACGATTAAAACCAACACAAAACAATAACTGTCTTTTCACTGCTCATCACACGACGTCAACAGCTGCTATTTTAACAAATGAAAACAATGGAGAGTGCCTGTGGCATCCCACAGGCCTACAGCAAGAACTGATAAGCATTTAGGGGGAAGATATCATTCAGAGGGAGGTGGAATCATTGGTGAAGAACTGAAAGGTAAAATAGAAACGCTGGGACAAGAAGAATCAAGGACCACAGAAGAAACCACAAAACTGGATGTGATTTCAGGGCAGTGACTTGCTACTTTTTCTGAAGACAATGGAAATCCAAAGAAAAACCTCGAGCCAAAGCCTCACAAGTTTATGGAAAGTCTCAGGTCAGAGGTTTCTAACTTCCAGTCACGGAAATCTATTCTTTAACTTCATGTGTTTACGATTTCCTTCCCAATAAAGGATTGTGGTGAACAGCTATCAGCAGCAAAACAACTGATATGACAAGAGGTGTTTCCTTCTTCTTGAACTTGCTACCACACAAACTTCCTCCTGGAGCTGTCTTGGATCGCTACTTTAAGCTCGCATGTTAGAAGCATGAACTTTTAAAAACCACCCCCCCCCCCCCATCCGTTCCCCTGCACAGCACCATGCTTCACCCATGGCGAGAGTCAGAGATGTCCTTGTTTTCTCCTCCCTCCATCCCTTCATCCCTCGCTGTGTTTATGCTGAACAGATGCCAGCGCTGGGTAAAGTCCTCTCCAGAGGGGCTGCCAGCAGCATATTGGTTTATAATTAATGAAATTAGGGCCGCTGTCTGCCGAGGAGGCTTCGGTCCCAGTGTAGGATAGACTGCTGCCTGCCAGGAAGACAGACGACTGGAGAGATCGAAGAGGACAGACAGAGAGAGACAGATGTAGTTGGGCCGTCTTCAATCCACTGTAAGGCCAGGGTGGTTTACTGAACACATTCAGGATCTCCATCTTCATTATCAGCTTTTAATGACACCAGTGTGAATGTTATATTTGTCTTCTAATAAAAGTGTTTTTAAAAAGAATGTAAAAATGGCTGTGACTGGTCTTATGCCCGGGTGAGAAAGGAGGGTTGGGTGTAGGGTTAACAACCCCACCCTGCAAAAAAATCATTGGAAATGTTATCAAGATAAAGGCAGACTGCAACCCTAGTAGAGGAAGGTTCCTCACTAAGAAGCCCACACACAGAAAAATAAGGTGCTAACTGGAACTAAAAATGGTTCTTCTATGGCATCACTCTGAAGAACCATTTTTGGTTCCAGAAAGAACCCTGGTTCTTTAAAGAACCATCTCTGCAAACAGTTCTTTAAAGAACCCCCAGGGGTGCCTCAAAGAACTATTTCTTGATGGTTCTAAATGGTGCTCCAAAGAACGTTCTTTAAGGAACCATTTTCAACATGTTTTTTTGTGGATCCAACTGGTTCAGTGAAGAACCTCTTTTAAATGGCTCTTTATACATTTTTCAGAGGAAATTGTTTTTTGAGCATTTTAAATTAAAGTACTATAGGTAGGTTGAAAAATTAGCACATAAAATCATTTGCTGGTCGACATTTATTTCCACTTCATTCAATTACAGACAAGTAAAATATTAAGTAAGTAAGCTATTGAAATGTACACATGAAGCCCAATGGATTCACTCATTCTCTTTGAAAAGAGAAGGTATAGGAGGAGTGTGGCTGTAGCCTCACCATCTGACCACATTCACATTCACCAATCTGAGCAGAGAAGACCTCTAATAAGTCACAGCTCAGCCATAGGCACTTCTCACAGCAGACATTTTGACCTGTCAGAGTAGGAAAAGTAGTACTAATGTCATCTACGATGGTTTCATTCTGTTCAGTCTCAGTAAGACATGAAGGCGAGTCAACGTTCACAAAACCAGGACCATGAAACTGAAGAAGCTACATAGAATTCAGGCATCGTTAATTTTATAATTTACACCTGTGCTTTTCCTATTGTAACATATCTATATTTCCTCTGTGAAAGAAAGACACAATATACAGAGGTATACACTCACACACACACACACACACACACTCCTATTCATGCCCACTAACCTTATTTTAGTCACTTGCGAGTCTCCTCTCACAGCTAATCCAGTTAGAGCTGCTCAATCCAGCAGCAGCCGTTAATGCTCTCCTGCTGTGTCCTGATGCAGCTGAACCTTCCATCTACCTGAATGTGACACGATGCTGCGGCCACGTCCTATTACTCCGAGCTGTATTGTGCTCTACAAAGTCAAATTTCTGTTAAACTCTGGACATTTTCAGTGTATTGAAAAATGCATGATGGATTTTGTGTCAATGCACAATGTAAAGGTTCAAGTACCTGGGGACAGGACTCTGGCAGAGAAGGTTACGATAAGGGTAATTTACCAGAATCTATGGTCAATTGTTTAGCAAAGTGATGATCTGGCAACCAGGAAGTGGCTGGCAATTATGTAAGGAAACAAGTTTCAGGTGTGGCTCAATGAGGAAGTGACAGGTGTTTAGGACTCAAGAGGAGCAACTAGTGGACAGATGAGAAATGGCAGGGCCTAGAGGGGAAGAGAGGAAAGAAAAGAAAGTTAACATGAATGCAGAAGACACCATCAGTCAGACAGATGTAGGGACAGAGGCCTATAAAAGTAGCAAAAGTGAGCAGTTATAACAGTGAAGACAAAGACAAATATGGGTCTGGTTGACATGCAGAAGGTTAAATAAATGCGCAGACTTCCTCCGCTTCCCGGCTCGATTGTGTATCTGCTTTAACAGCCCCTATAGTTCAGTGCAGACCTGACTTCCAGGCATCATGTTGATAATGCATCTTGTTTGTCTCAAAACTTCACTGTTATGACATTTGTGTTCGATCACATTATAAACAGGCAGTGTGGCTGGCTGGCAAAGCCGAACCACTAATTTGTCGTAATTGTTAGCAGTTGTCAGAGCTGCCTGGTCTGAAGATTGTGTGTGTACGTATTTGTGTTTATGAACATGCTTGTGTAACTGTGTGTGCATATTTATGTAGCTTTGGATGTTATATACACCTATGCTGTGTGTGTATGCATATGTGTATCTGTGTGATGTGTGTGCATGCATCTGAGTGCGTGTGCTTGTGTGTATATGTGTGTATGTTGACTCTAAAGACTTCCTTTCTTTGTTTACATCCAGTTAAGCTTCAAACAGTCATGATTAGATAGAGGAGAGTCAGAGGAGAGGGAGGAAGGAAGGAGGAGAGGTATGAAGAAGGGAATAATGAAGGAAAGATGAGGAGAAAGGAGAAAAAAGGAGGGAAAAATAGGAGAGGGTTACAACAGCGCGTCATCTGGGTCCACAACAAGGTTGTATCTGCATGGAAAATGAGAAAAATGAGAATGAAAGCTTTGTCTTTTTGTCATTTGGGTGAACTGATCCTTTAAGCTCACAGTCCCTCATCCTACATTTTTTCAAAGTTATCATTTAATTATTTACCTTCAGTTTCTTATGTTTAATTAAAAGACTTTTCCATTACTTGACAACAGTACCCAGAGAGTGGAAACAACTGTGATTGGCTGGTCTGCAAACATCTTGCACCCTTCACCGAGGAAAGGTTACAAAACAGTGACTCAAAGTAAACTTGAATCCAAACACAGCCTGCTCTGCCTTGTGGAGCGCGAGTCGACGAGCAGCAAAGCGTGCTGAGCTGCGGGCCCATGGCGGCACCGCGGAGGAACAGCCGGTGTTAATCCAAGCCGGTAACGGTTCAGCAGGCTGCAGTGGGAACCAGTGGAAGAGGGAAGGAGCGTGAAATCCCAGACACCTGGTGGCTCTTTCTGCACAAGAGTCTGCAGCTGGTGTCAAGAGCCCACAGCCACCAGGCCAGCTGTGCTTCCTCGACGGCTCCACTGGCTCACACTGAGGTTACATGGACTGATATCAGCCTGCTGTAAGAGCTCAAGAATTCAGCTGTGGTCCAGACACTGTTATCCACCTTCTACAGTGTGTCATGGATATGATTTGTTTTGTTTGATTACATGTTGTAGGGTTAGGCTTACCTGTCTTCAAGTGTCCCATAAGCTTTTTTTACCATTACATTTGTCCTGTTAGCAGCTTAAACAAAAACAAAGTGAGGGTTAAATGTATTGTCATTCTCTCCATATAAAATACTGAGCATACAGCAAATAAATCAGAAAACATGTAGAAAAGATAGTAAGAATGTAAATTAAATGTAAAATTAAATTTATAACCAATTCCAGGTGTTGAAAATGTTATTGGTTCATTATGTTCAGTAAAATTAAAATGAATATAAATTCTGTATAAAAATGGATGGCAATAAAATGATTAAAAATAGAATGGTCCCATAGCAACTTCATCACACGTGTACAACTATTATATATACAAATGTATTTCTTCTTTTGAATTAATAATAGTTTTAGGAATGAGTTTTTGTACCCAAGCCTAAACACTTCTTTGCCACTCTGAAAATGATAACATTTGGGAATCTATGCTAACTATGTTTATGTCTTGCAGTTATAACCACTATAATCACAACTATATATAGCATCGCTTGGTAGTAGCTTAAGGTAGCTAACGCCCCTGTAACATGAAAGAGGAGAAATAGATTTGGAAAGTTTGTGATTTAACAAACCACTTTATTATTTAAAGCATAATTAATAACATTTCCAAAGAATTCAATTAAAAAAATCAAGAGTGAGAAAAAACAGCAAGTTGGTTGGAAAAAAAAACATTGCCTGTATGCTTTATGAGATTTAAATGTATTTTTAAAGTTTAAAGTTACTTAACCGGACCTTTTTTTTGCATTATATGGTTTAATCACAGCCTGTGAGTTTTTTCTGTGTTGATTTTTTTTTTTTTTTGAAAGTCACCAAAGTTGGAATTGGTGGATATGGTGTGAAATCCTGGGTGGTGAAGCGCGCTCGCTGTGCAATGACACAATTATTTACCGAGCGTGAATTAAACCACTGCTGCCTTACGTAACCACAGAGCGCCTAAATAGCTCATTTACTCTCACTTTTGCTGGAGTCAGTGTGGGCCGGTGCTGTGGTCAAAGCTTAGGGACGTATTAAGAGGCATGCTGCTGCCGTACATACTGATGTCAAGTCAGTTGTTTTAAAGGTATCAACATTAAGCAACCATATACTGCTGGTCATACCAGACCAAGTAAGGCTGTAGCATCAGAACTCCTTGGGGCAGTGAACTGGAACAAGTGTGTTTTTAATTCAAGTTTTCATTTGTAAGAAGAAACATCTGTTGCTTCTTCCTTCAAAAGTTACATAGTCACGCTTTAAAGCA
This sequence comes from Lates japonicus, assembly GCA_033238685.1. Lineage (NCBI taxonomy): Eukaryota > Metazoa > Chordata > Actinopteri > Centropomidae > Lates > Lates japonicus. The sequence continues at coordinate 77,916 of BRZM01000201.1, read as the reverse complement.
AACCAACACAGACTCCTGGAAAAGGACACAAACCCTGATTTCCTCCTTTTTGTTGCTCTATGTGGACTTTAAACAGCTGGCTGTCTGTATTGATCACAAGTAGAGACCACAAGAAGCTGAAAAGAGGTTCCTCCTCAGGGTGTCTCCCCATCTATTTCCTCTACAATGGACCCTACCCTCATTCATCTTCTTTTATCTGCTGCTAACCTTCCAATTCAAACCACATCATACCAGATGATGTGTTGGATGCTGTGGTACCAAAAAGCCTCTTCACACAAAATGAGCACACATTCACCTTTCTTGTTCTGGCAGATGAAACCTAAATGTCTGAATCATCAGCATTTAAGAATCTATTTTAAGCAGATGCACATGTTGTGAAAACAACAGGGGACCGAAAACACTGCCCTGTGGAACTCCATGTGTCGTAGGTTTAATTAACTCTGACATCTATGAGTTAAATATGAGGTAAAGCAGCAGACTGTGGTCGAGATGCTTTTTGTAGGTTGATTAGAATCATTCCACATGATTTTCTAGCATGAGTCTCACCCTTTATATCCAGTACATCTGTTAGATGCAAGACAAGAGTCTGTTAAATATGATTTCCTGAGAAGTTAAAGGTAAAATGAAGGAGTTTTCTCATGATATTGAGGTTCATCAGTTGTAGAAAAACAACCAGAATGAACCACATAAATCAATGAGCGACCCAAAAATAATTCTCCCGTTCTTTAAATTGTTCCAAAACACAGACTGAGCTCTTTAATTTAGCTTTAAATTTATTTGATGGCACGTTTTTTTTTATATTTACAACAAATATAGCTTTTTACTACTTGAGACAAATGGAACATTAAATTATCAAATTCCAGATGTTTAGTTAAAGCAGTTAAAGCACTATTAGTCTTTAATTGTTTTTCATTTTCCTCTTAAAGGGATTTGCTTTGAATGTCTCTTTGTGGGTGTAAAAAAATGTTACTGGCTCGATGTAACGCTATTTAGAGGCGCACATCAAAACCCGCTGGTCCGCCACTAATGCAGCAGAGCCGCCATAATTAAATGTTTGTTTTTGACAGAGATGTGATGTGGTTGTTTTCTGACTCGTTTCATCTTT
>BRZM01000201.1:5968-61811 GCA_033238685.1 Lates japonicus | reverse complement strand
CTGAATGAAGTGGTATAGTTTAGCTCTTGTTTTATCTGTATGTGCCTTTGTATCCCAGTGGCACATGTGTCTTAATGCCTTACCTCCCAGCGGTCTCAGCGGTGTGCCGTTCTGTCGGCTTCGGTGGTTTGCCGGGCTGCCGTTGACCTCCAGGCGGCTCAGCTTGCCCGGCGGGGGGCCACTGGAGGCAGGGCTGTCCCCTCTCTCATCCGGGCTGTCGCGGTCCTGAAGGCCGGGGTTCTCCGTTCCCCCTCCTCCTGCACCTCCACGCTGCTCCATCCCGGGGAAAACTTCAGGAGGAGCACCCAGCACAGTGTGTGAAGCTGGGAGGAAACAGAGGAAGTTGTTTTAGTGCGATCTGGTCACGTTCAAGTGCAAAACTGATACTAAATATTGTGGATTTAAGTCACAAAATTTTGGTTTTTGATGTGAAATCCTAATATGAGAAGGAATGGAATTGTTTGTATAGTCTGTATATCACTGAAAACAGACAGTAAGATGTGTATTTTACCATTTTTATTTAAGGTTTGAGTTACAGAGCGGCAAAAATGATGAGTATGTTGTTACTATCTCAGTAAATCTCTCCCGGTGGAAAACTCAGAACTGACAAAATAAAACAAACAAGCTGAAACAGTCCTCCTACAGTTTATCTACATACTGAAGATCAAGCATCTTTCATACTTTGTTGACAGTGTCGAGCCATTACAGACTGTTCCATCAACAACTGATGCTTTTTTAAATTCCCTCCCCAACCAACATGGCTAACACATTTCTTTGTTATGTTCATACAAGAGAGGCAGGGACGACCACAACAGACAGACAGTTGGAGTCATCTGGGACGAATAACAGGTCGACAAGTGGCGATCGCTCACAGACTAAATACAGACAAGTTTATTATCCTTTGTTTAGACACAGAGAAGTACACAACACGTTTTAATGGCAAACGAGTATGGAACACCGACAATTACTCTACTCTGGATTCTACTTAATGTGAATCAGCTGCATGCTGTTCCACCATCACCACTGTTATATGTCCATTTATGCTAATGAGCTCAGTATTTGTGCTAATTACAGCAATTTGCTCAATATTAAATATTTCTGTGTCATCATACCGGTCTTTTTTGTAATACAGGTCATATTAGAATCAACAATGTATTTGAAACATGAGGATTTTATGCAAAGAAAAATCTGTTTTTCTTTCATTAATATGCTAACATATGCAGCAAGATGCATCAGGATACACAGTGATCTAATAATCTAATTTACATGGAGAGCCTGTGGTGTAAGGTTGATGTTCCTGTCAATTGATCTAGTAGAAAACCTTGAAGTACAATGGATATGATTTAAGCCTTGACTTTGTATTTCTCACTGTATGCAGTCACATAACAGGATATGAGACAATATGTAAGGATATGAAGGACAGGAAAGTGCATCGTGATCTTTGAAGACATGACTGAACAAACAGTACACGACCCAACAAGTTACAATAGTACGTGGAATTTCATAACACTGTGTGACATGACAGGACATGACTGGACACAACACAACACAATACGTGACAACAGGACCAGGACTACAGGACTAGAGTCCTATCATTCCTGTGAGGTTGCCAGCAGAGGTGATAGGAAGTCATTGCATGTCACCTGCCATGGAAAAGTAAAATGTGTCATTTTTACATTTACATCACAGTTTTTGTATGGATTAAATAAATAAAAAAATATGTTACTTAGTGAGCTTTAGATGTGGTGGTTGCTGTACTGTCTTTATGCTAAGATAATCTGACTGGCTGCTGATTGTAGTTTCATATTTAAAAAAGGGGAGATTTGTAGGTTGTAGGCTGGGTGTTTATGATGGTTGCTTGAGAAGAGCTTCAGCCATTGCTGCGTTTGCAATACAAGAAGTTAGAATACACTCTTAGAGCAGCTCTACTTCTGCAGGGCAGTCTGGATGCTACAGTGAATTGCCCACAGAAAGTAACAAGACAGGTCGGCTGGGCCAGAGCTAGCTGGTTAGCATGCTAACTTCAGTAGAAGGAAAGAAGTGACAGAACTAGAAGCAAAACAACATTTCTTCTAGACTGGTGAGTAAACTGCTGTTAATGCCAGTGTTGGTTCTGTAGTGATATCCCCTGTAATGTGTAAGCATTAAGTCACATCAGACCACAACATCACAAGAAACAGTGGAAGAAGGCTCAGCATCAACACATCAAGGTGACATCAAGGTGTTTCTCATTTTCCATGCAGCAGTCATACTGTTATCTGCTGAGGCTCATAAGCTTAAAGAGTAAAAATTAGAAAAGTGAGCACTGTTGAGTTAAATGTTTGCATTGCAGGTGTCTGTGTGGTTGATTGTGTAATCTTCACACAAGTGCTTCACACAATTTCTTTGTGTTGTTGAACTGTCAGAGAACTCCAGTTTAAAACAACATTTGTTTTACATTCAAAAGTCAGCAAAGCCTCAAAAAATGCACATCAACAGTATACCCAAAATCTGCAGCATCAGGCATGGCTACATAAACTCTGCACTGGTACTCTGGAAAAGCTGTCTGCTCTCTCTGCTTTGTGTTTTTCCCTCACACTGTGTGGCTTCCACTGGTATGACTGTAAAGCCGGCAGCGACACATGAATCTGAACCCAAAAGCGACACATGATTATAATAAAACACACATGCACAATTAATTGCTGCCGATAAAAAATCCCGTCCAACACAAACAAGAAAAAAAAAATCTCACAGTATTGAGCATAACAAGGCCCTTCCCCACTTGAACACCCGTTTCAGTCTGTCTCTCTTTACTGCATGGAGCTGGCTTTATGTAACTGAAGCTGAATTTAAAAATTTGCAGTCCAGGCTTCATTGATACTGTGTAATGACATACCACAGGGTAAAAGCACTCACTTACTTTCATAACAGCTTCAATCAAAGTTTTCAAAGTTTTATATATTTTATCAGAACTCTCCAGGCTGTCCCATGAAAACTCATAGCTGCATGAGAAGACACATCAGTTTCATCTGCACATGAGATCAGGGTAGGGTTAGCCTATAGCTTAGCACAAACACTGGAAGCAACCTGCTAGCCTAGCAGTGATACAAGCTGTCTAACCCTGTTGGACACAGTAGTTGTCTCAGTTTACGCCAAAGCATTGCTAACTTCCCATCTTCAGGACATGTCACAGTTTTCTAGAAAACAGTTTCTGCTACAGACATCATGTAGGAGTGCACCACATCTGAAAAAGGCCACCAACACCTGCAACTGAGCTTTTCTGAAAGCTCTGTTATACATGACTTGGTCCTTAATAATATAGAAGTGTTTGAAAAAACAAACATCAATGCCTCATGTCAGCCGGAGTCCATCATTACCAGGATTTAAACCAAAATTTGTATGAATAGAATCCCATATTGTCAATCATTAAACCTTCACAAAACAAACTCTGTAACCATACAACCATCATGACATGACTCTCATTCTCTACCTTTCATCACACGACATGAACTCGGCACTAACTCCTCCTCTGTAGCAGTCCTCCAGTGCAGCGACATGGACTCTGAGACCATGATGCTCCACACCTATGAATCCTCTCAGTTCTGGTCCACTCTTGATGTACACTTAGACCCATCCCAGCAGCAGTTAATAGCATCATTGAGGGCCAGATGTTTTCCACAAAACATTACACTGTTGAATTATGGGCAGAAAAAGTTCAGGACAAGTTAGATTTAGTGTGACTGCAGCTTTTTGCTTGATGTCACATCTACGGTCACACTCAGACATAGTGGCTGTGGCCTGTTTGTCCCACCTCATCTCCACCCAGGCCTCCTCCTCTATCACCAAATTAGGATTTACTGGCTCTTGTAATGGCCAAAGATGGTGGCAGGCAGGAAACGCAAACTCCAAGCTCCAAAATGTCCCCTCAGAAACCTGTATTAGACAGCATGCATATTGAGTCTAATGTTTTTCTACAGAACAGTTTTACTTCTAAAAGACCACCATGTCAATGCTCCTGCTGATCGCTGTCCCTCTGGGTGCAGCAGCTGTCCATCCCACACTGTCTTTGCTAATTTCCCCATCAATCTATTATCATAAAAGAGATTTAATCATTACTGAGCATTCTCTCGTCCATCAGAACCACAAATCCTCTGAAGCTCTTTCCTCTTCCTTGAGAAATCTGTTTCCCCTGGTGGAGGCTCAATTTCAGTCCAGGGAGGAAAATAACTAAATGCTTTATTTCCCTCAGTCATTTTATCAAATCAACACGCACCAAACAAGGACACAGGGCCAAAGAAACTACTCAGTTTTTATATTATTTCAGCACAACACTGGTTCTGTCTTAGAGAACAAGCAGCTGATAAACAGGAATTTGAGGCACATCACCAGAAAAATCAAAGTGTATAATGATTAGATTGCAAGTCAACTTTCTAAACATAAAGTGCTCGTTCTCTTTCCTCCAATTTGTGTTCGGTCTGTTTCTAATAAACACATTTTTGGAATATTTGGGGCAATGGATTATAATCAGCCCCCTTCCCTCCTTCACATTTTCTCCTCTAACCAGAGCAATATTTAAGTCATTAATGAGGAGACATAAAATGTGGAGGGGGAAAAAAAAGATGGTTGTGGTGTTTGAAAGAAACACACAGAGTAGTCTGTGCACAGACAGACAGTGGAAGACAAACTTATGTACAGAACAGGATTACATTTAGCTTGGGAAGTTTGTTAGGGTTTTTCCCAGGGGTCATTTCGAGGGACGACAGCATCTGATCGATCACAGAGCAGTGAGGCCTCACACTCTGCTCCTGTGTCTCACAACTCTTTACTACAGCACATTAGATTTGAAATGAATCAGTGGCTTTAGTTTAGGTTCACATTGGGTGACTAGTACAAGACAGGAGTTCCCAACCTTTTTGGCTGTGATACCTTAAAACAAAGCAGTCTGCAGTCATACATGAGAACATGGTGAACCGTGTTTGGTATTACACTTGTAAATCTTTCAACCCCCTGTGAGGACCCACAGTTTGTAGGTCTTTCAGTCTTCACATTTTTGGTCAATACAGCAAGAAAATGAAAACAGCTGAATCACCAGGGAAGATGTCAAGTGACTGCAGGTGTCAGTGGGTCAAAGACTACAGAGGATTCATTCATAGCCATGTATTAAATATAATGACTCTTAAAGCTGTGGTGGTCTGTGAATATAAAAGGTGATCATTTCCATGTTGTTCATCTGATGAGGATGGAAACTCCCTCAAATTCAAACTGAACTGATCGAATAATTTAAAAAACACCTTGTTTCCAGGTTTTACTCTGCAAAGTTATCCAATTAAAGTTGTAACTCTGCTATTTCACACAGGTCGTGTGTCTCTGAAGTTAAAAGTTTCATATCAGCTCAAAGTCTGCAACTTCACAATAAAAGTCTTTTTCTAGATGGCTAAGATGCTGCTACAGTGAGATATTAGTAATTTAAATAAGCTTTTTTATACATATTTCATAGTTCCTTTGACTCTGTAAACATCTTGCTGCTCACTGTATGGTTATGTGTCCTGTCTTTAACTTGAATTGATTCATTATTTTCACATTTATACTCTGGCTTTAATCCCACTCTGACTTCATACTTTGACTTCACACTCTAATTCAGGCTTTAGGAACCGAAATGAAAAATCTTAAACGGAGAAAGTGAAAAAGCAGTAAGACCCTGCTTCACTTAGGCCTCAGTTTATCAAAAGTATCTTTCACTCACTCACTCACTCACACACGAAACCACTTCAACACATTCAGGGGCTGCACAGCCAAGAGACCACACACTCCCAGCACAGACTCCTGTTCACTTTACCAGCACACATGGAGGCCAAATGTACCGTCACACTCAGTAGCCTCCGACTGACAAATCACATAGAAACACACTCTGCTGGCTGCTCAATAGCAGATTAATTTAGACTGGGTCTAATTTAGGGGGTCTCTTATAGTGTTTAAGAGTACTTTAACTGCATTTTAGAGGGTAACTATAATTAAGTTTACTGAATTCTCTAAGTAGGGATATTAAAGTGGAGACACCAGAGTGCCCTTGAAAGAGTTCATCTCAGATACAGTTACTGATTCAGGAGAAATTCATGGTGGATTCAAGGGTTCAAGAGGTAAATGAAATCTGGGTCTGCAGCGTAAATAATGACCAGTAAAAACACACATTACTGTTCACTGTTAAAGCTGCTCAACCAGCCTTAGTGAGCTCTTTCTACACAGTGAACCCCTGTTCATCACTTCAGTTAGCAGCTCATTAACATCTGATCAGAGAAAAGAGAAAAACTATCTCCCCAGAATGCACAGAAACAGAAACAAACCTTGTTTACAAAAACAAACATGAGATTCCTACAGGCCAACATCTGCTCTCAGACAACTGAGATCATCTTGATTTTGGGGAATCATGCTCAGGCTGTCAGGTCATGCAGGTACAGTAAATACAGTATATTAAACATCTGTATTCTCATGGCCACAAACCCTGGTCCATATACACAAAGCACCACAATGTTCACATCACACACTGCAGCTCTGTTTTCTCAGTCACCACAAATTTCCATATAGGTCAGATAACAACAAAAGTCGTCATCACACCTGTTAAAGCTTCAGCTCTGATCTCCAGGTTTCTGATACTTGTGTTAAATTTAGGTTTTGCTTTCAGATACTTTAACATATGAAAACAACAATGGGTCCACACCATACATCATACCAGGACACATATGTCTCTGTCATGAGTGAGACAACAACTTCTTTCTCTTCATTAAATAACATTATGCAGTCCCTCAGAGTTCTAGGTAAAATGATTAGTTGCTCCCTTACAGTATGCTCATTCAACAAGATAATTATCAGACTGTGGGGCAGGGGAAAAGGTGAATGGGAAACTCCTGTGTTACTCTCAGAAGGGAAGATCTTTAATATCCTACAGCACCTTAAAAATGTTCAGTCTTTTCCATATTTCCTAATGAGATATCAGTACTGCTCTCTGCTTTTTGCCTTCCTTGTAAGTCTATATTTTCATTATTTGCTTTTTAAATAAAATAAATAAAAAAAACCATTAAATACATATATTCAAGTCACCCATCAGACCTTGAGAATAGTATTAATATTCATAACACTTATCAACATTTTGGCCAATAATTTTTGTTAATTAATTTACTTGGCTACAACAGAGCAACATTATGCTAGCCTTGTGTCATTCTGCCATTTTAGTACAATAAAAAATAATATTATTCTGTCCTATCTTGTTCCTGAAACTCTTATTACATTATATTTTTTCTCTTATTATAGTATATAGTATTATTATAGTGGTTAGTAGATAGTTTCCAACTTGTTTAACCAGAGATGTAACCCCTGCTTGGTGTGGCAACAATACGCGACGAATTTCATTCAAATACATCTAAAACCAAGGTTTGTTCATGATTTATTACTCTTTACCCACAAATAGGCTCATATTTAAAATACTGAGTACATTTTCAGCATATTCAGGTAAATTCGGCCAACATGTGCAAGTCACTACTTACTTAATTGTCGTGAAGTCTCAACTTTTACAACTGGACTGCCTGTGTTGTCTTCGCTGTCAGCAGCAGCAGCAGTTAATTGATATTAGCAGCTCTAAAAGCAGAGCCTTTTCACCTGACTTGTCACAGCAGGGCAAGCACAGGTGCAGCTAATACAATTAGGCTAATAATGGCTTCGCTTGATTCAGGTGTGCCAAGTGAACCGCTATTGACAATGTATGCCAATGAGCACCGACAAAAAACGGCGGTGACAAAAACAGTCTCCTATTGTTAATGCTCAATGGCTCGCTAAATCAAACGTAGCTCGGCTCATTATTAATTTTATTAGCTGCAGCTGTGTTTAACCAATGACACGTCTGTGAAAAGGGTCAGTTAAACTGTAGGTTATTAAAATGATTGATGCTTGAACAATGATTCATGTTGCTTTAAAGAAAGTAATATTAATTTGTGGGAATTTTGAACTGAGTTAGGCGTATAGAGCAAAACCTGTGAGCTAACACCTAGCTGTAGCATGATTCTACCAAACTCCATTCTTTTTTTGTCTACTTCTCTACATGTCAACGTATATAATCTTCCTGGGGATCGTGATAAAATAGTTTCTGCTTGTTTGGTTTCCTAATATTTAATTGCAAAAGTCGTCTTACATAATCTACCATTAGGGAGTGTTTTTATGTTTTTAAATCAATGTGTAGCTTTGAAATATCTTGTTACTTACAAGTCAGTACTACACAGTAGAAACCAAAGGAGTCCCAAAGGCAACAAATGCCACTGACAAGTTATCTTAAAAGTCAAAAGCATACAATTATCAAAAACATGAATAATAATAATAATTGATTAATTGGCCTTAATCAAACAGTCAGTTCCTCACTTTTCTTATTTTGTACATTCTAAATAGCAATACAATGAATCACTTATTTATTAACCATTTTGCTCACACAGTCAGTAATTTTCCATTTTCCTCACATTTAACTTGAGTAATTATCCTTTCCAGTGACTGTATGTGGTTGACTAAATATCACAACTTTGAAATGTCCATCACAAAATTTGAACACTAAATAGAAAATATGATTTATTTCAAATTACTGGAGAACCTTTATGCCAATCAAATGACTTTGTAAAGAGGATTTGACAGATTGTTTTCAAGTTTAAAGTTAAAAGAAATGTTTTATAGTTATTACACTCAAGAAGAAAAATGAGCTGAAGTTAACAGAAAACCACATTAAAAGATAATTATATTATTTTGAAAGTATCTCTATAGAAGCAAAACATCCACACCTGGTTTCTTTCTGAGCTGTCAAACCAAATTTAGTAAGGAATTTCTAACATGGATCTTACTATAGGATTTGATCAAATAAAAAATGAATCAATTCAAACTTAAGACAGAATCAAAACTAATTAAAAGCTTGCTTAAATTACCATATTTAGCTCTACTTAAATACTCCATTAAGTATAAGTGTACCAGACATTAGATAACGCAACAACATATTACGTATTTTCACAAAAACACAATTTTCCAGGTCATATCTTATAAAAAGCTTGGTTGCTTTAAATGACAGAAAAGTATGTTTTTTGTGGTCATGGTTACATTTGATTATAGTTATGATGTAATAAGTCCAGTATATTTAGATCTACTGTGTCAGCGTGGTATTTACTTATATGAATCAAACTGCCATAAAACTGCTGTAATCTCATCGTCAGGCATGTCTGGATATTCGCATCATTTTGTCTTACATTTTAAATCTTTTATTTTAACATTTTATCACAGTTTACCAGGTTTTAATCCCACATACCTGAAGGAGAAGAACTTTTCAGTAAATGCCCACTCACTTTTTAAGAAGTCACTGTACTTGCCGGGGAATAAACTCCATCCATTGGTGAAAACGAGTGAATCCAGCCTGAGAGAGTATGAATTTTCCAGTGTTTTCCCTTTGTGAAAAAACAACAACAACAACAAACCAGACGAGGAGACCAGGCGAGGAAATATAAAGACAAGGAGTGATGAGGACAGACTGCTGCCGCCTGAGTAAAGAGCAGTAAAATGACACATGTAGAGAGAGAGGGAGAGGGAGGGAGAAAGGGAGAGGGAGGGAGAGGGAGGGAGAAAGAGGGAGGGGGGAGACAGGGTTTGGGAGGGAAACCTCGGCTCAGAATGACACTCATAAAAAAAATGGTTACATTTATTCAAACAATAATCTTTAACTGAAGCTCTCAGGTAGAATTTAATGTTTCAAATCAATAAAATAGTAGTGGGGAAGCATTTGGGTTAAAAGAGCCTCCTCTTTATTTCTAGAAAGTGAAATGAATAATGTGATCACAAATTTAGAAAAGGATAATTAATTTCCCAGATGCTGTGATATCAGAGAACAGGAGGAGGAGAAGAGTGTGAGGTTAGAAAAAGGTGATTAATGCATTTTATGATAACAATGTCTCAGTTCTTGTACCTAAATAGAAATAGAAAGACATGATTAAAGATCTATATAAAGGTATACAGGGATCATAGGCTCTGCACTGAAGAGCTAAAGTTTTATAATATCAGAATATGATTCTCAAAAAAGGACATAATACAGAAGCTGACTGTCTGCCGCCTAGTGGTGAAAAAATAAATAAATCCCTCAAATTAAAGGATTGAACTGGACAAAAATATGTCTTGGGGAATTTTTTGCCCCGAGTTGAACATTCCAGGCAAAACCTTCCCTGTCATCGTCAGTCCTTCCTCCTTCACTACAAGAGGTAACCACGGTCTGAACTCTAGCATCATCACTTTTATCCACATATGATAAGTTACACCAGGGTACACCACACGGGGAGAAGTGATGTCTGGGAAGGTTTTCTAAAAGTTTCAAGTTAGGTTTAACTGATCTGAGCTTATCCAGAAGGTCAAACTTGTTAAAATAACTTTTAAATGTTTTGTGCAGCTTAAATGAAGAGAGCTGCAGAAGGATTGGAAATTGGATCATCTGATTTTAAAGCTTCAGCTTTGATTATACATATAAGTGAGTGTACATCTTAAAATGATATGGTTAACTCAGCCTTTATCCCCACTGTTGAATTCACACTTATTTATTGCTGGTTTGACATCCTTCTTTATATTTTTGTTAAGTCGTTTTTGTATGTTATTAAAGTTGCCTTTTCAGTTTGAGGTTTATTGTTAAATAAGATCAAATATATAAGAACAGCTGTTAACACTTTAATTTACACAAATGGCCCAAATATGAAGAAATGTAAATGACAACTATGATAATACATATTATAATTATATTTTTTCTAGACAATTAGTAACAACATTTTGATTTAGACATAATAAAATTGAGAAAATATGTGATTTTTTTGTTCTTTTTTTCTCATTATAGAAATAAAAGACAAGATTACATTTTGACTCACTAATACTTTGCTATATCCAACATGTTAATGCTGTTCTTACCTGTCTGAAGGCCTAGACACGATGCAGATAATCCAGAGAGGCCTATATAAAAATGTATTAACAATGAGAACATGACTGCTCAGATGATAAATCCATTAAAACAATTAAAGAAGGTAACTGTTAAAGGCTGAAAGCTGGTGCAGACAGGAGTTCAAATTTCAAGCCAGTTAAAGAGTCTATAGTGTCTTTGTTCTCACGGGTTCATACAGCAGAAGTTTAGAGTGAAAGTAAAAAAGAGAGAAAAACATTTGAAAAGATAAAATTAAATCTGACTGTAATCTGAGAAAATCTAATCTTCTAGTCATGAATTATCATCCCAGAAATTAGTTGTTAAACTGTTAAATTGAAGTTTACTCCCATAAGTCTGGTACAAATCTTTTTACGTCAAAATTATCTAATTAAACCTAAAACTTCCCATTTAATTTTGCCCACACATATGATATTATTGTACAGTATGATCATAATGTTACAGTATAACTTTCCCCCTTAAAAAGGGAGATAAGACCTTGGACTTCCCTGAGAATTGATTTCATATATCTTCCATCCATCCATCATTTTATATGTTTATTTGTGTGTGCGGGCCTGGGTTTCACCGGCAGCGGTCAGTCAGCGTTCCTTGATTTATTCTAGATGGAAGAATAGTCACCTATCATTACCACTCAGCCTGTCTGCCTTCCTGTCGCTCCTCCCCTGTGGTTTGTGTGTGTGTGCGTTTGTGTGTGCGCTGCCAACACTTGTCTGTCCTACATCATCGTAAGTATCTTTGACAGCTCACCACAAGTCGCTCACCATGAGTAAGAGGTGTGTGTGTGTGTGTGTGATGGTATGCATTGCAATTAAAGAGTGCTTTCACAATACTCCAGTGAAAACAAGCCAGCTCCTATTACCTGTAACAGCAAATATTGATGTTCCGCACACATTTTTACGGTCTCTAACTACCCTGTGGGGCTTTATATGTGCTTACCACAGCATTTCTGATTTACTTTGTAAGTAGTGGTGGCTGAAAGGTGTGTGGTGTGGAAGGTGGTGGACACTGGTGAGCAACAGCTGTTTCAAAGCAGAGTAATTATTTCAAACAGTATCAAACTTTTGCTCGGGAGGGTTTCAAACTGCTTTTAAAGGACTCAATTTGTGGTTTTTATGTCATGACAAATTGATGAATCTGCTGATAAAGCCATTAATTGTCTGGTCTGTGAAATGTCAGGAAAAAGTGGCAAAAATTCCACGAATTTCCGAGAAACGTCTTCAAATGTCAGGTTGTGTACAACCAGCAGTCCAAAGCCCAAATATATTTATTTTATCATGATGTTAAGCCAAAATAACCACAGCAAATTCTGACATCTGAGAAGCTGGAACCATCAAAGGTTTCATATTTTTGCTTGAAAAATTACCAAAATGATTGATAATCACAATAGCTGCCGACTTATTTTCTGTCCATTGTTGCAGCTCTAATCTATATATTCCCTGTTTTCTTAGTTCATTCCACTCGACACAGAGATACTACTATATTCTAACATCTCACTTACAACTGTAAAGAGCCTGGATGTGTGAGAGGAGGAGAGTAGGACTTGTTGTTGTCTTTTCAGTGTGGAAATGCTGCCCCTTTGTGGTGTCTTTTGAAATCACATGTAAGTAGTGGCCTACACCAGACATGGTTTAAGATATGTATCCATATGTTAAATTTAAAAGTTGAACTGCTGAACACCAGATGATCTCACTTGTGTGAGCTGCATATTGGGCCATGACTGACTCCAAACTAGTCGCAATGTCACAAAATCATCTAGTATATATTTGACTTGATAGGAAAAAAACTGGCACATAGTTATGTATATGCTGGCTGAGAGTTGAGCTAAGTGGTGTTTTCAGGTAGGTAATTAAAGCGACCTTGTGTGTTTCCAAGCTCAGTGCTGCTGTTGATGATCATTTGTTGGTGCACACAGGGAGCTCAGATGCTGATTTGTTCCCTCAGTGCACAAAAAGGCAGAAGGATTTATGCCACAGTCTTAGCTGGATTAAACAACCACTACAATGTAGCATTTATATAATCATCAAATAGAGATCCATCATGTTTGTACTTATGTCAGAGTGTGTGTAGTGTGTTTACAGTTGGTCAGTGGTTGAGGTCTTTATGCAGTGTAATCCCAAAGCCTCTTTCTGGAAAACATGACTAGCAATGGAACCACTGAGTCAAATTTTGGATCTCATTCTCATGACAAAGCAGTTGTCCTGATTACAGAGGACTCGGCAGGTATAAAAGAGAACGAGGGCACGTATGAGTGCACACGCATACACACACATACATAGTGTTTAGATTACGTAACACACACATTCAAGGGAGACCACACTGTGGAGCACAGCTAGTCCCAAGATGGGCAGGGTGAGTAGAGGTGACATTCAAAATCACAGTTTAGCGCTGGGTTAGAGTGAAATATTACATGAGGAACATCTGTTGGAGTTTTAATAAACTAGATATTGGCTAGTCAATATTTTCAGCATTTCCAAAGATTATAGACACAAAACATTATTTTCACCATTCACCTTCCATCCCTCAGATCATCTTCTATGAGGACAAGAACTACCAGGGTTGCAGGTATGAGTGCGACAGCGACTGCACTGACTTCCACTCTTACCTGAGTCGCTGTAACTCAGCCCGCGTGGAGAGTGGGACCTGGGTGATCTACGAGAGGCCAAACTTCTTGGGTTACCAGTACGTCCTGCCCAGAGGCGAGTACCCGGACCACCAGAGCTGGGCTGGCCTCAACGACAGAGTCAGCTCCTGCAAGATGATCCAATTTGTAAGACTTCAAACACAGATTGTTGATTTCTAGAAGACAGCGTTTAAAGATGCAGTAGTCAGGGTATATAGTTGATCACCAGCGTGCTATGCTATGCTGCGCTAGGTTCCTCCATTTTTACACATTTTTAGAGATATCAGCCTGTAGTATCAGAAACCAAACTGGGAGCTCCCACCAAACCTTTTCTCTCCCCAACCATGTCTGCACCGCATAGTCCGTTATCCAGCTGGTCATCAAATTTCCAACCCCTTATTATTCTGCTGTCTTCTTCTGCATCATCTTCCCTCAGGCCAGCGGAGATCCTTACAGGATCCAGCTCTATGGTAAAGGGGACTTTGGCGGCCAGGTGTTTGAAGCCACTGAGGACTGCCCCTCTGTGCTGGAGAGGTACCACTGGAGGGAGGTTCACTCCTGCAGGGTCCTGGGAGGTTGGTGGGTCTTCTATGAGCACCCCAGCTACAAGGGCCTGCAGTACCTGCTGGAGAAAGGCGAGTACCATAAGCCGGTGGACTGGGGCGCCGTCTGCCCCACTGTGCAGTCCTTTAGAAAGCTCACTGAGTAGCCACTTTCTTCTGGTTGCTGATTGGCCTGTGATTGACACCTGAGGGACCAAGATGCAGCTGCAACCAATGCTACAATAAACCTGAATGACGAGTATTATAGAGTTGTTTCATTACCGTGTGTGAGTGTCTGGTGATGTGAGTGCAGTGTGCTATACATCAGGGGATGAGTGAACGAAACATCATTATCAGATCATTAACCTTTGTGGCTAAAACCTACACACTTCTGAGTGTTAATGGCAGAGTTGTGCACTCAAGTCTGATGACCTCAACTTGAGTCAGACTCAAATCATGAATCTGGTGACTTAAGACTTTGTCTGCTCCTGAATTGTGTCATAAAAGAAGTGCAGTACTATATATTTTTGAGAAGTTGTGGCTGGTCTGAAGCTTAAAGTTTTTATATGATACTTCATTTAACAAACAGTATTTATTCTGTAAATTTGCTTCTATGTTCTGAAAGGACCATACTGGTGTTTGTGCATGTTTTAGCCCATCTAATCACTTAAACATTCACTTTGCAAAATGTTTTACTGTGTTTTAGCAGCTTGGATGTTTAAGTTGTGTAATCCATCACAATGAACATCAACTCCGCAATAGTTTTTGTCAAAGTTGCATCACTGCTGTGAGGTGCATATCTACCTGCAGACTTCCGTTGTAACACCATGCAACATAATCTAAAAAATTCCAATCCTTGATGCTCACCGTGATGAATTACACAACACGAGCACGTATCAAGAGTCTGAGCTGAAACCAATCCCCGGCATCTTAACAGTGATGTCCCAGTGGACTGATGCAACCTGGAGAACACTCCTACATCACTGCAGCAATGTGGGAAGTTAAAGCACTGGAGAGGTTGTTAAGTCACTCCAATGGAAACCAAAAGCTGTTGGTAGTTTAGAGTGTAAATTATTTAGAATTACTGAGCTAAAGTTGGCAAATTAAGTGCTCTAAGCTTCTTCTTCTATTTGTTGGATGTACCTAAAAAGCAGTGTCAGATTAACCATACAAAGAGTTCTGATCACTGAGGGATTAGTCATCTTGCTGTTATATCACTCAGCATATGCAGAGGGGTCAAACAAATCAAAATGAAACTGTAAAACAAACTCTTTTATTATCAGACCTGCTTACACCTGGTGCTCATGATCATAGTTTATAATAATTTAAAATCGATGTATTTACATCGTAACTCACATGCCAAACTTTAGGCAAATGTCATGCAGTAAGTTGTGTGGCATGCTGGTTCTGTCTGTCAGTCCTGTGCCGGTGTCAAGGTCTTCCTCTTCTCTGTTCACGCCGACGGCTGTCCTTCATCGATGAAGCTGAGCTGGGTGGTTTGCTCCCCCCCAGTCCATCTCCTGCAGGTTCAGGAGGGGTTCTCGGGATCGTGATGCCATGCTGGAGGGCTGGAGAAGGGGCTGGAGGTGAGGCTGGGAGAGGTAATGGGGATAAGACTGGGATATGAACTGGGACTGAGGCTGGAACTGGAGGTGGGACTCAGACTGGGACAGGAGCTGGAGATGGGATTGAGGATGTGTTTGTGGCTCACTACCAGGTCCTGATAGGTCTACCAAAAGGGGGGTGACGGATGACGGGTGGCTTGATGAAGAAAGAGAAGGGATGGAGGAGGATGAGTAGGGATGTGGCACAACTGTGTGCTCATGGGGAGAGCTGTTGAGTGACGGGGGAGCTGAGCGATGAGAGACTGGGGGAGTCGTGCTGGTCTGACGAGGAACTAGGGGATAATGAGAGGCGATGGTTCGGGGAGGTGAACACTGAAGCGGATCAAACTCTCCTTGTAACACCGTCATGCTCAGGTGAGGAGGATGCCCAGAAATAACGGTGAGGATCTTGATTATTCGAGTAGTCCAAGGGTGCGCAAGGCAGAAGGGCGGGGCTGGGAGAAGCCAGAAGACATGTGCTGAGAGGCTGGAGTCATAGCACTGCAGGCTCAGAGGGCCGCAGGGTTGTGTGGGAAGAGGTTTGAGAAGACGCACATTTCCTGCAGCTCCGGGCTGATAAGCAGCAATTTGACGGAAAGGACGTTTCATCTGAAAAGAGGGAGTGACTAAAGAGCTGTAAGCCAAAACTTAGGTTTAGTTTCTGATGCTCATAATTGGCCAGGTGGTGACCGCTTTTCTCAACACCCAGCATTACCTGGGCCTTGATTCTCAGGGTTTTAGCCATAATAGTCCTATGGTGCCACCATCATGGCCCCTGTGGATAAGGAATGGATTTAGTTATTCACCCAATAATAGATTTTGAATCACAGCATATTGATATTGGCATTTAAAAAGTAAGGAATGTGGTCCAGGGTTGATATATGTATGTGTGTGTACCTGAGGTAGCTGAACCAGGCCATAAGAAAGTCTGAGTTGCAGCTGTGAGAAAAATCAAACTCTGAGCTGCAGGCCTGTGATTTCTGCCTGATCCCATCCACAAAACCTGACGCACAGGACATGAGGAGTCAGTGAAGAGATGGAAGGCACAACTAGAACTGCAGCATTGTACCTACCAATTTGTAAACTCTATGCAAAGTATGGAATAAAGTGGAGAATTCAATCTCTAAATTGATCATAATCTGCAGGCCTAGAAAGGAAAAGTGTCTTCTGTGGTGTGTTCAATGATTTTGTTGCTGAGGGTAAAAGAAGCCATTAAATAACCTAATCGATACAGAGCTTTGAGTCATCAGGATCTCAAGACTTGATTAAAGCACTGGCTGATAATTTAAATGAACGAATCTATAGCGGTATCTAAAGCAGTTCCTCTATGGAGAAATCATAGGGCTATCCACTTTGGGGAATACACATGCCTGGTGTAAAATTTATGGCAATTTACTTTTATTATTATAAATACAAAGGGAGATATCTCTTGAGAGTAAAAGCTGATATTTTAGCATGAGAGTAATGTCAGATGAAAGACCAAGAAAGCATCCAATTCATTATTCTATCTAAGTGATAATTTTACACAAATATGTACAGATAAAAGATAAGAGACTAATAAAATCATAGGGTCTTATGAATATTGATTTATTACTCCAATCGGCTTGTACCTGTGGGAGATATACTTTTCTGATTGAAGATAAGCACTAAGATTATAACTTCCATAAAACATGTAACAACATATGGTTCAATATAGTTGATGTTTTTATAGAAAGAAGTTTTAGGATTACAAAATGGAACTGAATCACCATACCTGTTAAGAACTTGAGCCTCTGTAATTTGCATTCCTGCTGATCCACACACCATCCCTCAGAGCACCAGCCTTTGCTTCTATGCAACCCAGAAGTTCATCGATACAAACTTAAAACCATGACTAGACATTGAACCTCCCTGTGACTCCACCATGGCAGCACTTATGGAAATGCTGTAGCTGGGCAACAGTCAAGGCAGGCCGAGGTCAGTACCTGAGGAGAGTGCAGACGATGGAGGTTGAGGAAAGCTGTACACACTCATGTATCATACTAAACTAGAATCTAATATTTCACAGTAGATAAAGCTGCAAAACCACACTGCACCATCAATACCTGACAGGTGAAAAGTTGCTACAATCTTGACAAAATTATGAATTTAAATATCCAAAATTTTCTTTTCTTATTTGAAAAGTAAAAAATAAAAGCCAAGATCACTAGACTATGGAAGCAAAACTCATAAACAATTTCTATGTAATTAAAAGGAGTAATCTAATCCTGTGTGGTCTCCTCTGGTCCCTTGTCAGTTGCAGTGGAGGATGATAGGATTGTTTCCTCCCCAAGTCTACTTTCACCAACACATATCTGTATCTAACTCGACACAGCAGGACAGGTTAAATTTATGTTTGAAAAATTCTCACACAGCTGGCTCCAAATAAAAATTGATCTCACCCAGCCCACCATGGCCAGCCACCTCCCAGGCCCAAATGCACCTAGCCTGCGGTGACGGCCTAGGCTAAGGAATACCTTTACAAGTCACAAGGAACGGTGGCCTGAATCTCACCTCTGAGGATTACTGCTACTAATTTGAATAAACCTTCCAAGCCACCACTCAAGTACCCAGTCAATAAACTGAATCGAATGGCCTTACCGAGGGGTCATTGAGGTCCGACTGCAGGTGCTGAAGCTCACCATGGACCAGGCCATGGGCCGAGTGATCGCTTGCCGGTCTGAAGGGTCTCGGGCGGGCAGGAGCCGGGAGCGAGAGGAGAGCGAGGGGGAACGCAAGGCCCTGGCCTAGCTCTGAAAAGGGTGTGCATCTTGGGTGAGAGGGGAGTGTTCACCGGACCTGATCCTCTTCGCCCCTTGAGGAGGAAGTTTCATGATCTATTGCTCGTGAAGGTCGGCCTGAAGAACCCAAAATCACGATAGAGGTTTAACTACAGAGCCCAAAGTGCACTTGTATTTCATGTATTGGTGAAAATATGACAATAGTTTTACCAGGTGGCACAAGCAGGTATCGTAACATGAATCCACTACTAAATACTTTGGTATATTTCAGTTTTTATGCCCTATGTTAAAGTTTGACTTAATAATCATGTATTCCACTGCTGCTTAGGAAAAGCTGGTTCCAAGCTCTGATGAAATAGGTCACTTAAATACAAGACAAGTTGTCTTGAACTGGGTTGGCATCAAATCGAAAATATCATAGAAGACTGCATACAGACACATGTCCATGTGTGGGCCAGTATATGGATCAGAGGATGCCAGCTGCCATTTTATATGATGGATAGTTTTATTTGATGGCCCAGACAGGCAGGGTAAAAAGGAAACAGTCCGCATAGGCCCCAGGTGCTCTTAGTAAGTTTCTATTTCGCCATATGATGGATGTATGACAGCCAGTACAGAAAGCTGAGGTGTAGTATTGCAAAGGTTGCGTTGATATTATGTGGTCTAGTTGGTAACCAGTTATCTATATTTAGAATTTATTTTCTTGGTGGAAAAATATGTCTGCAATTTGTAAAAAATCAATATATATCTTTTTATGCTTAGACAGAATGGATGACATGGGTGTTATTTGATGCCAGCTGGCCACCACAAAAAACATCAAAGAGAAAACTAAAAATGGTTTTCCAAATATAACCAACCTGATTTTGCTTGAGCTCTTCTGGAACTGTCTCTACCATCATCCATAGAATTCACTTTAATTTTGCAGCTGTGCACCCAATTATAATTTACTCAAATTATTTTTAGTGCACGGTGATAATTTCTAGTGTCATTTATTACCTTTCCAATTTCATAAACTCAAAACCTGGCTTGAATCTAGTAGGTAGTATGAACCGACACAGCTGGTGGATTAGTCGCACAGGCCAGAAATAAGCAGCAGCTTTGTGGTGCATTCTTTGACTAGATGGGGAGCCAGTTGAGCTTTTAGAAAGCTTCACTGAGAGTGAATAGTTGCACTTCATTAACACAGGAGGAAAGTTGAGTCTATCAGTTTATCAGCAGCGCTTGCAAAGAGCGATCCATTCAAAACCAAATAGACTATCTAATTCTTGAGACACGTAGCCTTTCCAGTTGTCTCTTTATGATCCAGATTAAAAAGACATAGAGGATTCTTTCGAGTATTTATGACTCTCAACAGGCTGCATTTAAACAGATTGTCCTTTTCAAAGTAAAACGTAGTCAGGCATCTTGTTACTGGTGGATGACATATGTATTTGGGGAAGCCGTTGCATTATTCCCCAAAATTCCTGACTGAAATTCAGTTGATTAAAACACGCAAAACAAATCCCATCTCCCCTCTTCCCTGTCACCACTCACCTTTCCTTCTCTCCCATCATTTGTTGTTGTCTCTCTCCATCCAGTCTTGGGCTCATGCCTGGCTGGTATTTTTAGATTACAGAGGGTTTAATTTTAGCAGAGGTCCACCGTCAGGACCCCAAGTGAGTGGAGAAGGACTGTTCTGAATTTCTATGGGTCTAAGAGCAAATATTACATTTGATATTAAAATGGCTGCGTTTAAGACTCAGCCAATATGTGTATTCCTTTGTGGGTAAAGAGAGAAATTATGTGCTGCATGTGAGGATCTTGGATTCATGTGTGTGTGTGTGTGTGTGTGTGTTTTACTGAATACTACTACATCATCTAGCAAGGACAAATGCCAAAGGCGGTGAAGGGCTGAGCGTGATGCTGCATGTGAGCGTCGGCACGTGGAACGCAAAGACAAGTGTTGGTTCCTTCTTCCTCTCTCCCTGCAGCCTTTCATCCTGATGCTTTCTCGTCTCTGTCTCCATCTGCTGTTGTCGATATTTATCCATTAGGCGACCCTACCTCCCCAATGCATTTGACAGCGCTATTTTAGTGCCATGCCACGCTTGCAGGAGGATGCTCATCATACTGCTGTACGCATTGCTATACAGCAGAGGGTACATGTCTATAAGGAATTTCATTTTCAGGTTTGTTTTAAAAAGGCCATTAGAGCGCTCTGCCATAGAAACTTTATGTAAATCATTTCAGATGAGAAATCAAAGTTTAGTTCCAGTTTTCACTATAAGGTTTTCATTTCTTTACTTGCAAGGAGTAGTTTCTGAGTATAAAATGGAGACCTAGGAAACACAGTGAAGAAGCTTGGTCTTGGCTTTTTGTGCCTTGATTGATTTATTGTCCTTTACTTGCACTTTGCTTCTTTTGTTAAATTTCAATATTTTTATTACCGTCCTGCAGCTTCTCTCATACCTAATATAATTTGGTAAATGTTTGTCAGTCTTTGTCTGTTCTATTCTGCCTTCAATCATTGATTTGCTTAATTTCAACCATTTGTCTTTGAATGACGTTTACCGCATTCTTTTGGTCGGTATGCTGTGTGTGGTGTTTGAGCTATTTTGTTTCTTCTGGCCACAGTAGCAAAACCATATGCTGCCTTCATGCTATTCTCTGGCCTTTAGTTAATATTTAGCTCTGTCGGCAAACTGCACCTGGCTAAGTAATGGCTCAAGTACGTAACCTATAAAACCACTCATGTCAGGAATTAGAGAGCTTTATAAAGCCGGTATTCTGAATCATCTTTTAGTGTAAAATACATATAAAATTCTACCAATCTTCCTACCTGTTCCTATAAGACTATAAGTTAAAGTATGGATCCCTATAACGCTGAAAATTTATCAGTATGAAATGGCCAATAAATGGTGTTTAGTGGTATTAAAAAAACTATAAGTATGATCATCTCTAACGATCTCTAACTATTACGAACCCATATTTTCTGGCTCAAGGAGCAATTTGAGTTTCAGAAACATGTCAATTAACTGGCCATGATATTGTCCTGCTCTGACAAGCCTCTTGATCTCTTGCTCCACTCCAATAGACTGCACCTACAGGAAAATGTGGACTTTATTTCTCCGTGAGTATGCTGCATATTCATGTGCGCACGGCAGCTGAGATCCATCTGTAAATCCCTGGCATCTGAATCAGTCCATGTTTAGCTCACGTCTTTATCTGTTGGCTGCATCTCAAGCAGCTGGCCGCCTCCTCACTCCTTACCTAGATGGCTAATCCTTTTAAGTAAAAGCCATCACCCGGCATTACAGGAAATGTTGGGGTGGAGGAGGTCAATGCACAGCTGAGACATTAATCTAAAGTTAGAAGGACTCTTCTTCTCGTGGATCTAACCCAGAACTTCTCACAGCAATTTTAATATTGAGATAATCTATCCCCAGTGCACTCTACGCCTATCAGTGGAAACATTAACTAAATGCCAGTGATAATATATCAAACAAAACATCAACAACCATATACAACCATGATCCAGACTGGAGGGAGTTATCCCAAAATGAAGCATCTCAAGTGGGAGGTGGTGATGGAGCACAGATCCACAAAGACACTGACTGAACATCAGCAGTAAGCCTCAATGTGCCAATCCTCACTTATGGTCAAGGCCATGAGGTGACTGACAGAACAGTGAGCAGCAGCCAAGGATGATTTCCTCAAAGTTCAGGCACCTAGAGAGACACGCCAGCTTGTTGGAAAAGACAACTGAGAGGCCAAATCTTGACAAGGACCGCCTGACAGCATGTTCCAGAATCAGAGGAGACCTCTGGTGCACCTGGCAAAAGTGGGACGGCTGCCATCCCATCTGGCTGGGGAGATTTGCATTCCTAGAGGAGTCGGAGGACTGCGGCCGGGGAGAAGAAAGATCTGGGATCTTTATTAGCCTGTAGCCACCACAACTAATGAGGCATGGAAATGGATGGATGGATATCAATCATATGGCTAGATTGGACTCATTCAAGTATCAGTCGTCACTGTGTTTCCTGAGGCCAGTCCTTCCGGAGGTTGTACGTCAGGACTGCAAGGATCTCAGTGATGGTCCTGGGCGAGTCGGAGCAGAGGCAGAGTACTGCTGAGGCTGGCCTTGAGGCTGATGTACTGCAGGCCACAGGCTAGGGCCACACAGGCGCTGGTCTTAACTACTTCCCTCCTGAGGCCAAACAGTCAGAGCCAATTCAGATCACCCTGACCTGGAAAAACAGAGACATGGAAGAGACAGTCAGTAGTTTTGGTCACCTTAAAAGTCACTGAAATTATAATATTAAGATAGATATTTGCAACATCTGTAAAACTAAGAATGTTATCTTTTGATTTAAAGTATTGCCATTCATGATTAATAATAAGAAACTGTTGGTACTGTTAATATGGTTATACGGCCAAATCCATATCGTGAGCTTTTAAGAATTGACTCAGCAATACAACACCATCTACACTTCTAATCAATCCAGAGGTTTACTGAAATTTACCCCAGCAGAAACCTAATGCAATTACCTTTTCTCACTCCAACTGTCGTTCACAGCCCTGGATGTGTGTGACAGAGTGGACTATATACACTATTATATTAGTGCTTTAAACACACGGTTTGGGAGCAGATGGACTTTGCAGACTAGACTTAGAAGGCCTGTAATATTCTCTTTATTTGCTCTCTCTCCATCTCCTAAGCTGTAAATCCAAAGTGGCAAATGCTAAAACAATTTGAGCGCAGGTGTGTGTCTGTGCCTGTTTGTCTGTGTGAGAGAGAGCTGGCAGGAAAACTGGAAAGAAAAACTGAATGTGAGCAGGTGACAACTTTTACACAAGAAAATAAACAGTGTTCATCAGGGAAATGAACAAAAGGTGTGTGTTTCATGGTAAAATGAATAACATGAGAAGGCAGAGGAGGGAGGGGAGGAGAGAATACACCAAGCAGTGCATGCTCTATGCAATTTATACGCATGTGCAGCAGTACACACACAGCAGGTACACCCGCCACCGGAGTCCTCTTTCCTCTGTAGTAGCAGTCATCATTATTTATAACAGTTGGGGATCATTAATATGAAAAACAGTGCTGCACTTGCTCTCTGCTTTATATGACCTCCAGAACTGATTCTGGTGATGTTTGTGAGCCTGTTTGTGTTTCCATTCTGTTTCATCCATGTTATGCAGAGTAGTAGGAGTGTTAAATGTTGTAGGGACGAGGTCCTGAGGAGGCTCTTATTCTGAGGAATCACCTCCTACCTGGAGGCATGCAAGGTAATACTTTTGTTAATTTTGCATATGATCGCTGTTTTCTGGATTTGATATACCATTTTTGCCTGAGGACTAAAGGTTTTTGTAATTTTGATGGTATTTAGGGCAACTCAATATTATTTGATTAATAATGCTGAGATGTTGAGGCAACCTGTAAAGCTCATTTTGTCAGTATCACCCAGACCCATTTTCAATTTTTGTAAAAACAATCATGTATGAAATTGGAATGGCAAAGCCGTGGCACTTTTTGTTTCTTTTAGCCTTTATGGTTTTGCCTTTCAATGTTTGTTGAGCAAGGAGCATTTAGGTAGAGATTTTAGAGCTGGGTGAGACTAAAACCAAGCTAAAAATGAGAGGAAAACTGGATTTATAAATCATAATATGTCAGAGCACATTGACAGCTGATATAATATATCAATGCTACTTACAGCTTGTTCCGGTGCTGAGTGGCAAACAGCTAGAAATAAGGCTATTCATTAATCAAGTAATAATGCTGCTTTATAGATTCTCTAGGGCCTCTGGAAGCCTCAAACGGGTCCGTGATTGACCCTGGGTCACACTTCCATCTTTACCTGATGGTGTGGTCGTTTTGCCTGCTGCAGCGGGTTTCTATTATGATGGGATGATTGCAATTTTTCAGGACTGAGTTGCTCTTCTCTCAATGTTCCCTTTTCATAAAAAGCTGACTGGCTACTATTAACACTGGGATGTCTAATTAACTTTACCTGAGTGTAAAAACCTCTTTCATCTTATGCCCACGTCCCAAATCAGACATCAGGCCAGGACAAAGGAGAAGGTCTTTAACCTCCATCTCACCGGCCTGATTGCACAGCTGATTTTTCAGGAATTTCTTCTGTAAGCATTACTTAAAGCACTTCATGGCTCAGCATATTTCATATGCTCCTATACACAAACTCAGTCTTATATCCTGCAACAGAACTCAAGTAGTTTTGGTTTATTTAAAATGTCTTGTTTATAGTATAAACAGCGACATACTGTAAGGTATCTTCTCTGTGTCCTCTGCAGGGTTGTAGCTAGCAGTAACTGAACTCTTCAACCAGTCCATCAGTCTATAGGGTGGTAGATTATCTCTGACATGTCTGTTATCTATTTCATCAACTTGAGATAAAAAAAATGAACTCTTTTCCAGTTAAATGTTTCATTTCTACTAGGAAAGAAGTACGAATACTAGGATACAGGGCTGTGTAGCGGTGGCTACTGGACTAAAAAGAGGTCCTATTGCACCCATGGCTGGGCAGCTGAGGTTTCACTGACTTGGCTCCAGTGGATAAAATTAAGAGGGACATTTGGTGACGGTGACAGCGTCTCTTTCCTTCCCGCTGCACTTGGATGCAGATCATGGATTATGAGTTGTTTTGTTGTTGGAATTAGAAGGCTTCTATGTTTGAGTCCAAGACGAGAAGCCCTTTAAGATTCGTAGAAAACGACCACTCAAAGCGTTGGCCCAACAGGAGGCTTGGCTCAAAGCTCCACATCAGAACATTATAACACTGATGTACTTACCTACTTTTAAACTGTTTGTAAGCAGGAATGAAAGAGATAGAATGGATGGAGCCAGTCTACCATATTATCTCATTGTGGGAATAGGTGTCCATGATTTGAACCCCAGTGGTGTTGGCTGTGTGATATGGGATGTCTGCCAATAATTGTATTGTTATTAATATGTGCAATTCTATCGTTGCTATGAGAAATTTTTTATTCTGATAATATCATTTCACTTCACGGAAGTAAAATTTAACACTACTATAGATGTTTTAAATCACATGTACCATCTAATAAATGTACATACGACTGGTATTATAGTTAATTAACAATTTTCATGCTGAAAATATCTTAAAATGTAAGCTTTGTTTTTACCCAGTATGGCTAACACGGTGTTATCCCTTCAAACTTCCATGGAGCCCGAGCACACAAAGTAGATGGCCTGAGGCATCTCCATGTAATGAGGAATTTCAGGAGCTAAAAGGAGGTTCCCAGATGATGAGAGGGGAGCCGCAGACAATTCCTTCTGCTGGGCCGATCGAAGAGCGGCAGCTGCAGCAGCTCCTTGTTCAGGTGCATGGCGATGTCGGCCCTCAGCTCGTCTGGGAAGTCCTTCAGCAGCTGTGAAGGGAAAACCAGCAGTGAAACAAAGGCACAAAAAACAACTCGGTTACGACTGTAAATGGGTCGCTATCTCTTTTAGTTTTAGAAACTTCTTCCTTCTCTGTGAGTCATCATTTGAATGTGTGAGGTGGGAAGGCGAAGGTAACAGGCAAAATAAAACCTTTCACATAGTCACAACCAACTGATCCATGCATGTCCAACAGTTCCTTTCAAGGTTTAAAGTATTCTCTCATTTACTCACATATCACCCATAACAGCAAAACTTCACAAGAGAAAGTTGTGGGTTATTACCTTGAAGCCAAGAAGGCCTGTCCATCATGTTATCTCATTAAAAGGATTGTCTAGAGATTTGTAGCCATGGTAAAACACACCAAGACTGAGTTTAGTGTCTATGAGGCCATTAATCCATGAAATTGAGATAGCTGCCTCAGCATGATAGAACCCAAAACAAAACCCAAATCCTCTCAGTAACTTTTGAGCTATTTCTTTAGTTTGGCCTGGAGGGCAAGTCAGAGGATTTGCACTTTCAATTTTAGAAGCCAATCCAGTTGGATCCCATTGTGACTGGCCAAGGTCAACCCAAGTCAGAGAGATCATATACCCATTTTAGAAAGTTAAAGGAACAGTCCAACATTTTCAGAAATATGTTTGTTTGCTATTTAGAGTTGCCAACATTGATATTAAAGACTGGATATCAGTTTGATGGCCTTGGATGTGTTTAACCTCCAGCTTAGAACAGACATGGATGCAGGGGACACGCCGATATTTCATCAGTTAATGTATCTAATTTATTCTGTCACTTTAGATGCACTGAGTCCCTCCTACCGCTGACGCCGATGCCGCTAAGGACAGACCAGGTCGCCTGAAACACTCCATCATGCGCGTTTCGAGAGCCTTGCAGCCGGTAATCGGATAAAGTCCTCAGGTCCCGGTGCGGGTGTGGTAGAGGGAGCGCGTGAGGCGATCCCTTCCGGATGATGGCGGTCACGTTATCGAACACCAGCATGCACACGCGTACAGAGGAGACGAGAAAGCGTTAATGTCACAGAAAAAGCTTGTTCAGTATAAGAGTTCTATAACAGTTCAGCTTTGGGTGAATTGCATAATTTTCTAACTGGGTGAAATGGTAGTCGATAATATGTTCTGATGAGATTTAAACAGGTTTAATTACTGAATAAGTGGAGGATTCACTACCGTTTGTGGTGGTAATCAACAGTGATTTGTGCCATGGTGTTGTGCTTTTGGGTTTTGCCATGTTTATGCCTTCATCTCCTGCCTTGCGCCCACCATTCAAATTATTCTCAACCAGGCTAACAGTGTATAAAAATCCAAATATCAAATAATTTGACGGCGTTTGCAATTGAAACAAAGCATGATAGGTTTGGTGTTTGGCCCACCTCAACAATGGTGCAGATGGAGAAGATCTTCTCTGAGTCTGTGTTATTGAAACGCCGTCAAGCCCACGCTGGTCAGACTGCCCAGAGCGAAGTACAGTGATGCCGCGCATAGAGCTCCTGACAGATGGACCGTCATCAGCGTCATCCCCGAGCCGCCCGCCGGGCGTCCCCGCTCTGGTCCTGCTGCTGCTCCACTGGCCTGCTGAACCAGCAACCCCGCCTGCTCAGCGGTTCCAACCCTGAGCCATTCCACTTATTGAAATTGCCGTCCTGTTGTCATGGTGCCCTGAGGAACTTTCAGAGACTCCCAACAGGGGAGGTCAATGTGCCAGGAAGGCGGCGTTCCCAAGTGTTTGGCAAGTTCATGGAGCCAGCCTGGTGGGGGAAGAGGGACAGTCCAGTAGAGCTTTGTCAGTTTAATGAGGATGCATCCATGTTAGATGACCTTACTAGCAGGTCAGTTAGCAGCGTGTAACAAGGCTGGAAGGGCAGAGTAATTATTTAGTGTTGGTGTTTGTGTATTTGGGAGAACAGGCCAAACACACTGCACGCTAGCATTTCAGATAATGTCAGCTATATCTACATTTACACATGAACAAATAATTGTCTTGCCTTTTAATTTGTCCACCTCTGCATTTTCCTCTATTTCTTAGCACCATTTATACTACTAGACCTTGTGCCCAATGTAATGGTTAATAAATATTAATTAATCAGCCACGAAATAGCAATCATGAACAACTTTAATCACAAATGCAGACAGACAAAACAGGTTATAAAACTTTTTCATGGACCTTTTTATTGTTTTTATCAAATAGCAGCTTTGAGTATTCTGCAACCAAGGTTGTTGGTTATTATCATTAGGTTATTTACAACTGTGTACACTACATCTGAGATGCTCCAGATGAAGTCACTAACCACTAAACACTTATTAGTATGCCAGCTACGATGTTGACTGATGGCAGATGACCACAGGCATGCTTTGTAACTTTCAAGAAAGTGAAGATGTT
The DNA here is from genome assembly GCA_033238685.1 of Lates japonicus. Taxonomy (NCBI): domain Eukaryota; kingdom Metazoa; phylum Chordata; class Actinopteri; family Centropomidae; genus Lates; species Lates japonicus. Next base: position 33,527 of record BRZM01000201.1, on the reverse strand, counting down.
GGCGCTGTAAAGCCGGCTCAACAGCTTTCAAAATAAAATATAGAGGCAACAACACCTTGTAGACCCAACCCTGTCTGTGGTTAACAGATAAATGGCTAAAAGAACAATTAATTATAATACTTGAATAATACTTGTAATGAACAGTGCAAGCCGCATTTTATTGTTCATTACAGTGTCAATGCTGTCAATATTAAAAGCGTTGTTGCTCAAAATAATAAACAGACAATAAATATATAATGCTTCTCAAGCTGTAAGACAAAGCGCTTTTAAGAGCCCATCCCCCAGGCACAGCACTATTAACTAAGCATGGTGATCTCTGCCCTGCTCATCGGTAGCAATTTGGGCTTAAGTGTCTTGCCCAATTACCAACCCCACAGTTAATGAGCGATCCGCCTCCACCTGGAGCCGCAGGTCACCCATGTGCAGTTTCACCCGCCTTTTCTGCATCGACTGGCCCTCAACTCTTCGCCCACCAAGGTGCATTGTTGTTATTTGCGCACCGTGAGCAGCGGAGGGGAGGTAGATCACCACTGTATGTTTTCTCAGTAGTGACACACACACAGCACACGCTGAGTGTTATTGCTGTCTTCATGCTCTGTCATAAAACTTTGTTTTGGTCTCCATGTTTGTTACACTAACTGAATGTGTTTTTAATGGTCACATCAAAGCGTAAAAATGCCACTGACAACACAAGTAGAAACACAAACTCATATCCCAGGATGGGGCTGTTACTTTCGATCTCGCCTGGGCGTCCGATGAGTACCAGACGCAGGGCCATCCAGTGGGCTGGGCAGGGCGAACGGACATGAGCAGGGTGAGACCACTGCGCTGTACTGGGAGTAACGATCCAGCTTCTGTAGGGAGTGGGGCGAGGGGAGCGGAGGAGGCGCACTGTCTTCTTGTGCAGGCAAGGTGAACCCCTAAAGTTCTGGGAGAGGGGAGCTGCGGGTATTAAGATAAGAACACATCTAACTTAAGATTTTAAAAAGTGAAGCTTATTTGGAAAGGATTAGCTGCCCATGGATAGGTACACAGCAGGCTATTTCCGTGCTAAGTAAATTAGAACTAGATTTCATATTTAATCTTAAAAGTTTTCAGTCTGGAGCCAAGGGAGGTTTGCAAATTAGAAATCACCCATGCACACTGAGAATTTTAATCAGTCATCTCACCAGGGATCACCGATCCTGAATGGATCCCAATCTCATTCAGGAGCAGAGAACAGTCAAACCTTTGAAGCCTAGATGAGGATAACTAAAAAACTATGACACCAAACACCCCAAGACAACTCAGAGTTACTTTAATTTTAGGTGCAGCTTACAGAGAAGCTGTTCAGACACCCATTGCTATTATCCTCTGCTAGAAAAATTCTTGAGTACCCCGAGGTAAAATGGCTTCTTCAAATGTCTGCTTTTTATTGATTTTCTCCCTTATCTCTGTATTAACTGCTACTGCAATTTCTGCCCATTTTACCGCCCAATAAGTGGTCTGTTAATTGAAGCAGCCCGGTTCAATATTAGCTACCGCGATGAGTTACACCACGCCTAGACAGGATTTCATTCTGGATATCTGGAAATACATCCATGCAGGGACATTTGACTATACAGAATGTAATAAGTGTGTAAAGACTGCTTTACATTAGTCATACATCTAGTGTGCTTTTGTGAGCTCTGACTGCTGTCCATACAGGAAGTCTATCAGACCTGTTGTCATTTCAGCAACAAGTATTTTATCACAGCTAGATTTCTCCCTATTATTTAATTATTTTGAGCTGAAGCCAAAGTGGAGCCAGAGCTGTTGGTTCTCTTCCAAAGTAAGAAACCCACAAACCCCAAATCACTAAAATCCAACCTTTGAAACATAACCTATACCAACAGTATATCATGGTCACTCCTGCGTCCACGCCATATGTCTCTATAATGGGGTAAATCTTAAAAAACCCTTGTAATAATTGATGTTGAGTTAAGTTTTGTATGGGATCAATATAATCATTGTTTCACTTTGTTAATAATTAACATCATTTTGTTTTTAAAGAACACTTTATTCAGACTGGTAGACCTCTGCTGTAGCATGCGATCCACCATCTATCGATTCGTTAACCAGCCAGCAGGCTCTACACTCAGCATCATCTGGCTAATCTACTGCCTAAACCTGTAATTTGTCGTCAGCATACTCATTTATCAGCTTAATCACCATTACCTAATAATGAGTTTCGGTTGAAGCTCAGACTCCTTGGAAGACACCAGCAGCAAATAATGAGCCAGAGTTGAAATATAGAGCAAAATTTAATGTTGATTTCCTTTTTCAGATAACAGCGACGCTTTGTTTGCTTCTTTGTTTCCTTTTTTCTTTGTCTTCGTAGCACAACAGATTTTGTGTGTGTATGGGTGTGTGGTGCTGCTTCTTTGTTCACTGAAGGCTCTTTCATGGTCTTACTAAATCAATGGTGAGCGAGGGTCGAACAGCAGGAGAGTGCTATTGATAAAAGAATGACGTCTATTACCACTGGCAGGGCCCCATAGAGCCTCTACATCACGCACACATATAAACACACACACACTGTAAATTGCACCCTAGCCACACAAAAGTGCAAGCACAAACATGTATGACTTATGAAGTGTCACAGAGCTCATAAATGTGCACACACTGTGTATAACTTAAAACTACTCTGTTTAGCTGTGTGTTCTATGTGTGGATGTGAGACTCACCACGCTGATATTGAAGGCATAGAGCAGGTCAAAGGGCAAGGCGGCGATCAGGTCCACAGACAGCCAGGATGTGACGTAGTGAATGCAGATGGAGCGGGCGTCGTACACGACCTGACCGGACGTGCTCACGTAGGTGGTTCGGAAGTTCAACACAATATCTGACACACAAAACAAACAACTTATCACGCTAGTGCTCCTGGCATTTTTGAACCTGGGCCTTATTTTCCAATGTTTTGGGGTTTAAATGATTGATAGGGACAAAAATCTTTGGGATCAGTGCAGTACTGAGCAAGAACAAGCAAGATCAGCTGCTGCAAAGTAATTCAACTGTCCACCTCACTATACATCCACTACAGTTCTTGTTTTTGTTGTGTTTGGCAAAATTATGTATCAGATTCCTACAGAGATAGAGCTTTACATTAAAGAGTAAGATCCTTTTTGTTTAACCAGAAACGTTGCTACATTTCAATACCAGACTCCATTGATAAAACCAGTGATTTTAACGTGCAGGACATGTATGGTACTGTGGTGTTGTGTGGTACTTTTATTTATGTGAAGAATCTGAATACTTACATCACTGAAAGTTACACAAATAAAGTATCCAATTGAGTTTTTGTCTCTTCTTCTGCCTGGTAAAATGATTGTTTTTGTCACTGGAGTCTGGTAGCAACATATAGCAATGTTTGCGTAAACAAAATAAAAAATAAAGAGGTCTATCTCTGTAGGAATCTTTTCCATAACGTTGTCAAAGAGTTACCCTCAGCAACACTACTCTGCTATGGGGTGTTGTAACAAAACCTTGTACCTTAACTATACAATTCTTAGCACCACAATGGAATAATACTGCTTTAAAGTATTAGTGAAAGTACAGAACTATGACAGGTAAAATCCAGGCTATAAAGTTATTTCCTTTAACAAGCCTCCTTCAAGTGGGATTAGTGGACTTGCTAGAGGGGAGCACAGCAGGTTTATATAGAGAAGAAGTGGAGATTGTTAAAGAGGTTAAATTAGTGTGTCGCTCAGGAGGAGTTGGACTATGGTGTGGCTGAATGGACCAATTAGGAGACAAGGAGTGATCGTTTTTAAGCCTAATTGATTGGAATATATGGACCAGGAGGGAGCTGCCTCTTTAACTGACAGGATATTAGAAGAAATGGATAGGTGGAGATATTATACATGGCTAAAAGAGAGAAATGAATGAGAGAATAGAAGAGAATGAGGCCTTTGGCTTAATGGTAAGGCTCAATTAAAGCTGATACCAAAGTAAAATAACATGTTTAAAACAAAGAGACAAGCATGTGGAAACAGTCTTACCAATGATAAAGAGAATTTCCACCAAGATATCGCTGACACTTGGGGGGTTTCGTGCCGCTGAGCCGCCGTCCTCTCGTATCTCCACAGCAGTGAAGCAGACGTTGTAGGGAACAGTCACAGCTACGTAGAAAGTGGCCAACAAGATCAGCCAATCCCAGCCGGCCTTGAACGCACCGTAGTGGAGGAGGATGAGGCGGGACTTCTGAATGTCTGCCACCTTGTACTCTGGGACTGGGTTAGCATTGGCTCCAAGGACACTCTGGGTATGGAGCAGGGAAACACAGACACAAGAACATTAATAATAAAGTCACATATTAGTATCAAATATTTGTGTATTTACCACTGGGAGCCCTTAACACAGAGGATCTCTGCTTGTCAGCATAATTTTTTTAAATTTTATTTAAACATCATATTCATGGTCTCAGTTGAAACTTGATGATGTAAAGACAAAATAAAATGTGTCCTAGTTTATAATGAAGCTACCAAACACGTCATGTCTCACATTGTTGATCTTGAGCTTGCTCTTGGTTTTGTCCTGTTTCTGTAGGTGTCCAGACAGCTGGTAGAGGACAGCTCGACTGCGGCGGCGCTCCATGTTGAAGCCTGGAGGGCGGCTGATCTGGCGGATCTCCAAACCAGTTTCCTCATCTGAAAACAAGGACACAAAACCAGAGAGACATGAAGACATGTGGCCAGAACTGCCATCGCACAAATCTGTGGCTCCCGAACAACAGACTAGAACAAAATGAGAGAATGTATGAGAGTAACTATTTTGATCATTTTCCAAGTTAACTTCCAGTGTTGATACTTAACTTTGTGCAGTTGCATTGAACAACAAAAACACTTTCACGCAGGGTGTCTTAGGATAAAATGGGGATCTAGAGTTTAATGCTGCAAAAATCCAACTATAATCCAAACTGAACAGCACATACACAGCCTATGGTTTATGAAGGGTTTAAACTGTTGAAGCCATACTGTATTTTCATTGCTCCTATGAGTCAAATGTCAAATGCACTATGACCACTAATGTGTTAGAATCCTTCAACTCAATATATTATCGGGAATCAATAGGCAACACGTTTTGCTGAAAGTCAGCATTCAAAAACAGATATCTGATGATGTTCCCATTCATAATTTAGATGTCCATGAGGCAGGTGTTAACTTTATGGATTTTTTCTCAACCTTACTGCACCAGAAAACTGCAGCAAAAAAGTGAACAGAAAAACTTGCAGTACAACAACGAAGGCACATAATTATATAAATAATCTATCACCATGATAAGTCTTTTATTTTGGTAGATTAGGTCATGTGAGTGCACAGGGACTGGAGTCAGCAGTGCCTCACACAAGGAGGGGTGAGTCTGACTCGTTATTAGCCACTGATGCAACACACCTGGGGCAGTTGTACCACAGCCAAACAATCCCAGACAGGGTGAGCTGTTTGATTTGTTGTGTTGAACTGTGGAAGAATTTGCAACTTTAATACACACTGTTCGGGCCGACAGCAAGCACACCCTCTCTGAGTGGGATTAGTATTGTAGGACTACGGGAATGTCTCTTGTTAGTGGTGTAAACACAATCTGAACTGGTGCATTTCAGCTGATCAGTTATACACCATCAGTTCTGACAACAGAACTGACAAAGGGTGTGCTAAAAGAGTAAAATGGGGTATTTACTCCTGCTCCCAAAGCCCCTTTGTAATATCACCCATCATGTCTGCAGCTAGATTTGTGCCCCAGCTGCACAGCCTCTATTGGATCATTTCATGTGAATTACTTTGTGCCTCACTTTCCCTTTCTTTTTCATGCTTTCTCTCACCAGTGTCAGATTCATTGCCATGGTCCAGGTCCTTATTTTCAGTGATGTCCTTATGTGACACCAGGAACAGGACCACCTCGCTCTTCTCATTCTTTATGGGCACAATGTCCAGGAGACACCAGAACTTGGAGCCTGTTCAAAGAAAAGAGATCAGAATATTCCAGCCTCAAGGGAAAAGACCCTGAAAAGATAAGATATTTTTGACTGACGCCACCAGTATTAAACATGATTTCATTTGACAATATCCTAAAGCAAATCAGCCTCACCGCTCTTCTTGTACAGGATGATCTCAGTCTTGAACTCCCGCCGCTCGTCCAGGGCCTTCTGCATCTGCAAGGTCAGGCGGTCGCTGGTCTCGCTGCCGTACAGGAAGTGACACATGCAGCTCTTCTGCATCAGCTCGCCGCGGGCGAAGCCAGTCAGCTCGCAGAAGCCGTCCGAGCAGTAGACGATGGGGTAGAGGGACTGGACCTGGGCGTTCCCCAGGACAAAGTTACTGTCTGCAGGGAAGATGGGGAGCAGTTAGACGAGCACAAGCATCCATCACTTGTATCAGAGACTAAAGAGACCCCATTAGAGCGACATGAACAAGCAGCTTAATCTCATCAGTATGAAATCAAGCTCTCTGCCAGTGAAACTAAATGTGATTTGAAACAGGGTTTGTACAATAACAACACAGCCATATAAACTGATATAAATATATACTGTGTTCTGCCAGTTGGCTTTGTGTTAGCATGCAGCAACTACAATTCCCATGAGACTCACTCAAGGCCTTCTGGGAGTTGCAGCTGTCAAATGCTAACAACATAATCATTCACAATAAAAACAAAGCCAGCAGGAAGCACCGTGCTGCAGTTGTGAGCTGTGCCTCTAAGGGCTGCCCACAGTTTTGTTCCACGTCTGGTCACATTCGGACCATCATGCTTTACTCAGCCCGTTCAGGTCATCACCTCCAATTTCACAAAGGTGTCATGTTAATTTAGAGAAAACATAATTAAAATTTTACGCACGCTGTCCCTTTTTTTTTTTTATTCTCACTCTGAAAGGCCTCGGAGTTAATTCTGCTCACTTTGAAGAGCGCTCCTCAGGGAGAATTTAACATGCCTGCTGCTTTTCAATGAACTTCATATCATCTCCTTTTCTTCATCTCCCGCCTATTGTTCTCTTCAAATAATCTTGCTTTTCCTTTGTTCGTCTCATGCGTCTTCTCCACCTCTCTCTGCCTCTGCGCCCTCTACAATATTTTCAGTGGCAGCAACTTCTTTATCAGACATTGTAAGGAACTGGGCCACACAAATAAACTTGATTTCACTTTTCCACAGAGCTCAGGCATCCCAGATGGTTTATAAGTTGTTTTTTTTAGTGCAGAATAGAAACAAATAAAGTCACTTACATACTGTATATCAGTGTGGGAATTTGGGATCTTCCCAGTCACCATCATTTTTATCCTTTTAGGCGCTCATGCAACTCATAATTGTGCTATATCTGACTGAGTCAAAGCAACATAATACTTTACTCTTTTCACACAGTCACATTGCATGTATGAAATCATAAAGATGGATGGTATGTGATGTATTTATGACGCCTGCCAGCCAGTCTCATCCATGACAGCCATACCAAACAGTGACACCAGCTGTAAAATCACATTTTGATTCACCCACCAAGGACTTTTTGGGTGTCTGTATTGAGTGGCTCTCTCCCATAATACTTTAAGTGCTATTCCAGAGACTGTTCTGCTTTTACAAAATGAAGAAATCAAATGCAAAGCCACCATGTGGAGAATATCTGAATGACTGTAGCATCTTTCACATTATTCTGAAAGAGAAATGAGGCTGCCCTGGTCAATGCCTACTCATCTGTCTGCCACAGTGTCTTTTTTTCTATCAACAAAGTAAAATCCGACTCATAGTTCCTACATAATCCTGGATTACATGCACATGTTTTTAAAATTAGTTCTACCTACAGTACCAGTAATGGTAACTGTGGTTGAGGTTAGGCAGCTGAAACACTTGGTGAAGGTAAAAAGATTGTGTTTATCACAAGAAAAAGAGAGAAAAGAAATAAGTTATCATATTTGTGTCAAAGCAAGCAATTTCATATAACCCTGCTCGGCTGGAGAGCAATCTGCTCAACAAAAGGAGCTATTTCACGACTGTTCCCTGACGACTGGAGTTTAAAAGACAATATTATATCATATAACAGCTCAATAATGTACCAAAAAAAGTCATTTCCCATCAATAAGATAGTATAACTTGATATATCCAACAATATTCCTATTTTGTTCATATAAAATACAAACACAAACATGCACGTAAACATATGTAAGTATGTCAAGCTGAGATGGAAGCAGCAGCTCTGACAAATGGTTTGACAGCCTGAGTTATGGGGACAATCTTGAATAATTCATTATGAAACTGAGTTAGGTATGATAGGTGACTCGCACAGCCAAGACATTCATTCCACCGAGATCATTAAAGTCCATACATAAATGGATCTGGAAGACCGGAGTGCTCATTTTGAGGAATGTGAGCAATATAGGACGAGAGAACAGGCAAGCAAATGATTGAAGGAAAGGGACAGACTGAGTGAGAGAAAGACGAATTAGTGGAGATGCAGAGACAGTGAGATTGCATGAAGATGAACTGGGGACAATGAAATTTAATAATTCATGTATTAATAAAGCATGTCCAGTGTAAACGCTCTTGCCAAAGCTCTTTGGAGCACCACTCAGAAAAGAAGCAAACTGCTCAAGAGGCTCGTGGGGAGGGACACATTTCCTCTAAGGCAGGACAACAAGTTATTGATCACAATAACACAGCTGAAAAAATGAAATCCTGCAACATATGTTGTGTTTAAAGTGATACATTGCTCATAAAGGCTGAGGAGGATTTGTTGGTTGATGGTTGAGGTTATTAGCCACTTTTTTGACATACAAGCTAGCTAACGTGCAAATCTCAGCAGCAAAGATCAAAATGTGAATTTAAAAAAACACAGATTGCCTTTTTCATTAATTGTAGGAACTGTTTGAGATTTAGAGTTAGATAAGAAGTTTTATATTCACACAAAATATCCATAGCCAGCATCTGATTTGCTTAGTTTAGTAAATATACAAAGCTACAGCTTGGATGTGGCTAGCTTAGCTTAGGTTAGCACAAAAACTGGAAACAGTGGGAAACAGCTAGCCTGGTTATCTACAAAGGCGACAGTATTAAGCAAAAAAAAAAAAAAACGATTAACCTGCTCACAACTAGTTGTTTTTACACTTTTTGTACAAATTCAACAAACAACTCGTTTTTTTTTAACTTTCAGACGGAGCAAGGCTAGCCGTTTCTCCTTGTTTCTACTTCTTGTGCTAAGTTAAGCTAGCCACGCTAGGTTTGACTGTGAAAATTCACTGTGTATCGTGAAATAAGTCATCCTGCTTTTCTCCTGAGATGCTATTTGTGCTTTACAGCAGAATATATGCTCAATGACATTTGCATATGAGTTTATATATGTAAATATGTAAGAAAAATGTCCATATTCTCAGTAGGAAGCCATGCAAATAACCACTGCGTGTTTTGCCAGTGTTGTGCCTCGTCACATATTCTGTTTCTAATCTTCATGGACAAAATCTCCAAGTGTATCCAGAGGGGTGGAGAGTGTCAGCTATGAGTCTGCTGTGGTGGCCTCAGGATTGCATATCTGTTTTTTGCAGATGATGTTATTTCTGCTGGCCTCATCAATCTGCTTAGCCTGCTACCACTGTGACCCTGCTCCCAATAAGTGATGGAAAATGGATGGATGTACATAACATACATATATTAATCACTGGAGCTAGGAATAGGAGCTGTAAAACAGTTTAATTTATCAGCAAACATCACAGCTAAAATTGTTTTAAATGACTTATTCTGTGGTATTTAAATTCACAGACCAGAAAAAACAAGATATTAAATGCCATTTGAAAATATTTTCACTGCCTGACGCATTGTGTTTCAGTGGCAGTTCATGCTCCTGTCTAGGGCCATATGGACTCCAAATGGTGCTGTTGCCTGCAGAGGGACTCCAAATCAATCAGACAGTAGGATCTTTAGCTAACAACAACAGATTTTTTTCCCTCTAATTATAAACAGGCTTATTGAGGATTATTTTGTGGCTCTGTTAAAGAGTCATATGTCAGCTCAACATGTCAGAATCACATGTTGAGCTGCTGCTTTTTGCTGCTCAGCTTCTTATCTAAATTTGCAACCATGAGAACAACAGTCCACTGTGGGACTGCAACAAGTGTGAGGCCGCGTTACTCATATAAAGCCAGATGGATTTGCGGCGACAACAGCAACAGCGGTGTCATCTCCTTGTTGTCAGTTTTACCAGGTGTGCTAAATAGATGTAGAAATGGCTGTAGTAACATCTGATCATTCAAGCTGCTCCGTGAGGCAGCCGGGGAGGGAGGCTGTCCATGATTTTAAACAGAGGAACGATGCAGCTGGCAATTTTGAAGAGTGTGACAGAGTATAATAGGATTTGATGAATCACTTCTCCCAGAAAAAAATAGGCTTGTACTTTTGAGATGATTAACTGGTAGAATAGAGGAATATATTAATATTTAAGAGCAGAGAGACCATTTTGCATAAAAACAAGGGGAGTGCTTTTGTATCAGACTAAAATAGTGGCTTTTACTGGGCCTCTTACACTGGAGCTTTCAGAGGGAAAAAAAGGAAAAAACTCCTGAATTTTCTTAAACACAAAGAACTAGTCTGGTCACCCTTCAGTTTGTGACTGCTGAAGATGTTGTAACCTCAAAAACTGTGTCTTTCTCCTTTACCAGTCAGTGGCGAGTGATGTCGACACACTGTACTTTAACTGTACTTGTGTTGATGGATAGGAGAAATATGATGAGTGGATATATTGGTCACAATGTAACTGTAAAACTGAGCTGTGTTGCACAATACCATTAAAATATGAGGGATGCAGCAGCATGAGCCATTAATGCAAGTCTTGCACCTGCATGTGTGATGCTTTCTGCCTGTGCAAGGTTACACTGTCCAGTATGTGTATAAAGTGGTCAGCCCCACACTTAAATGACCATTCTCCCCCTAAAGATGTGCTCTGGTTACAGAGAAACACTTCCTGTCCTCCATTTTTCTCCCACTCTGGCCCTTATGCCGTGATCCTATTTTCCTGTGTTGTATTCATTTTCTGCACACTCCCCAGGCACTAGGCAGGCCTGTCACATCCACACTGCGATCCAGGTGTAATAACGTGCGAGCTGAACTACAGAACCACTCAGACTCAGCCCCTGAGCGGCTTAGGGAACCCCGATAAACCCTGGTACTGATAACAGTGACAGCGACAGCCCGCCACAGTACATTCACCACCATGCACATTGTAAGCTGAACACACTCATACCCCACACGTGTTTGTTTACAGCACTTTTTAAGGACACTGCTTTGACTTACAGTGACTTTCAGGAGGCTTACACCCTGAACTGGACCACACCCAATCAAAGCTGTATATCTAACTGTGCACACATAAAACCTGAAACCCAAAACAGCACCTTTAAAAAGTAAAGGTCAAAAACACTCTCCTCCCACACAATTAGAGTGTAAGACTTCAACTAATAGTCTGTCTTTGCATCTGTCATTGAGTCAGTCATAATGGTGGAGTAAATTTATTGATAAATATCTGAATTTCATCTCAACAACATCGTGTCATTGCTGAAGTCAGTGCTAATGAAATATTGATGAATTTCCAACATGGGGTGCAGCTGCTTTGTTGCTGAACAACAACAACAAAAAAACCTAACTGTGAGGCTCTGAAGAAATCCAATTAATTTCCTCTGGTGCTGAGACCAACCCTGACCTCAGTAACCCAACCCAGACGAAGACAGTTAATGGTTTTTGCTCAGTACAAATGAAATCAAATTTGTGCAGTTTCCGAGCAGTTAGGAAGCTGCCCCCAATCGTTTCCTTTATTAAACTTAAGTTGATGCACAGTAACGTCAAATAGCAGTGAAAATGTGCATCCAACGACAACACTTCCCACAAATATAATCATTTGTATCCACGCCAAAGAAATGAAAGGGAAGAACACTGACAGCAAGATGACTCCTGAATGTAGGATTATTTGTTAAACCAGCTTTCAGATGTGTTTGCTAAACTTTAACTGAAAACACATATTCACTCTGCATCAGCTTCAAAACTTTATAGCCCACGGCTTTTGTGCCAGAACTCTACTGACATAAACACAAAACTCACTCTGAAGTCACTCATTTTTCTTCCAAGAGAGTGAAAATCCAGTGGAAACTACTGTATCATCAAGTATCATCAAGATGACAAGATAATACACTATACAAATATTTTTTTAACTTTTAATTTGTGTTCTTCATGTGGTATTTTTTGCTGCCTTTTCACATTGCTGTTGACTGAATCCCTTTGGGGTTTTAAACAGTCATTTTTAATTCTTAATCCCTGTGGACTGTAATGTGAAATAGCTGTTTGTCATTATTTTTAGACATTTTACAGGCTAAATAATCCATTGATAAAAAGTCAACAAGTTAATCTAATGATAAATAAACCGTAGCCAGTTTTCATTTGTGCATGATACAGTAACTGTAACTTTATTACCCACAATTATTGTGTGTAAAGGGAAATGAAAAGGAATAAAACTTTATCCATTTGCTAACAGCCAGTTTATAGTCCAGACCTTTATTGGACCATTATGTGTATTGAACACACATAGATCAAACAGTCTCCCACATGATGAGGAGTTTCATTTACATTTGCTATCTTATTGTGTTTTTAATAAGTGAATAATTGAAATCCGTAGCCTTTCTACATATAAATATGCAGTAGTGGATTGAGATATCTCTGGGTTAAAAAGGGCTCCAGCTGAAGCTTTCTACTGCAACGTAAGAGGAGAAAAAAAGACTGGAGAAATTCCCTGGAGTCTCCCTGGTTATCTTGCTGCATTAATGTTGTATGGAAAAGATGGAAGATCCCAGCTTCTGACCTGAAAATACTGTTCTGCTCAGCTGGCTTTTAGTACTTGAGAACTCACTATCATTCACAATCAACATGCGCTGTGTTGTTCTTCCTGGTATCGCTTTAAGTCATTAGTGTGATGATATACAATACTGTAATATAATTTCCTTCTTGGTCCATTTCGCTGAGTGTGTTTTGGTCCATAAAGGCCTTTTTCTCTTCTCTGAACTAACACAAACACTTTTCAACCCCTTCCACTCCTCAACACTTTCTTGGCAGCACCCCACAGACAGTCACGTACAGTTATACAGTTATTTGGTTGGAGAAGCACCTCATTAAAATTCCCCTACTGTGTTTTTTACCACGGGCCTGCCAGAGGGTTAGGGAACAAGAGTGTATTCATGAATGAAGAGCTCAACATGAGCATCATTCTAGACTTCATTTTCTCACACAAAGTCATTCAAGCGTGAGGGGCTGCTGCTTATCAGATGTCATCATTCATCTACAAAAAGTTGTATTTGTTCACTGAAGCTGGCTCAGATTATGAGTAATACTTTATACGAGCAGAAAAACAGGCATATGCTAATATCTAATGAACCAATCTTAAACAGCATAAGAACTAGGACTCATTATTTTTATGTTATTATAGGTGGTAGCTGTTAATGTTAACGCTGGCTATGTAGCGATAGCAAAAATGTACATATAACACCTTTAAAATGATCTGCTACATATATATAATTAGTTTTTTGTGTGAAAATAGTGGTGGCAGGGAAGCTTCTGGAGAGACTTTGTAAATCTAATCAGCAGACAGGTATCAGCAGGCTAGAAGGACTGCAGCATCTTTGGTCATTGAGGCAAAGGAAAAGGGAGAAATAGGAGGCTGGAGAGACCATGAGGACAGACTTTTGTTTGTCTTCCATGCTGTCAGACCACTCAGGACAGGGACTCAGATTTTTGCCAGGGCTGCTCTCAGAGGGAAAGTAGAACTGCTAAGCTTGTCTGGGATTAATGCAAGAGACGCTTAAAAGAACTCTTGAACCCAAAAAGCGCTGCAGTGGTTAAGTGCTCGGGGTGGATAAGACCCTGGAGGCTCGGATACTGTCGGGCTGTCTTGACTGACAAGCCTTTCTGGTGTCGTGAAGAGGTTGTTTGTGCCTGTGGGCTGGCTAAAGGAGATGGTGATTCACATCTTTTAAAAGGCAGACGAGAGGGTGATCTCATTGCCGAGCCTTCACAAGAAAGCTCATTCCAAGGTGTTGGGGAGGAGGATCCGGCTGACACTTCAGACTCAAGAGGGCCAAAGAGTATTCAGTCCTGGTTTTGAAACAGTGGACCAGCTCTCTACTCATGGAGGGCACATGGGAGTTTGCCTGTCCATGCCTGTGTCCCTTGGGTCGTCTTATAGGGGGTGCCATGGGAATATAAAGTGCAGAGGCTGCTGCTCAGGACCTTCTGATCCTTGTAAAATCAGAGTCAGAGCTGTTGCAAGTTCTCAGTACACCCTTTTGTGTTATTAATATATGGTCCTAAGAAGTGTTCTCAGGTGAGTTAAGGTTTACTATCACTTTGTGTAGCAGGAGGAGATTGATGAAGTGGGTGAAATCTCTGCTCTACCAAAGGAGTCCTGTGTCTAATGGATCTCCTCCTGCCAGCCTGTACGCTCAGGCTGCTGAAAGTGATCAGATACAGGGGAAGTGCGATCTGTTCCACGTTCAGATTAGAGGAGAACTGATCGCTGTTGACACAAAATGAAAAATTCTAATTGAATCAGTGCTATCTCATAAAACTTTGCCCTCAGGGAACATACAGAAAACATCACATACCTACGGATGCCACTGAATATTATCCGATGATCAGATTAGCAGCCTCTAAACACTTAGCCACAGTAATGCTACGATAATCTACACAATTTCAGTGAATCTTATTGTAATTTACAGCCGTGTGTCAGGAAATAGACAGATTCCTTGTACAGTACATCATTCATCCACACATTCTGTCAGCTGCTCAGTCCTGCCTGTTAGTTTGCACCTTCAGGACTGTGTTATGTAACAGTGTTAAGCTATAATAACTGCACTTTGCATATTGACTGACAGTGATTTCTTGGAGTGATCCCACTTTCTTACCTGATCAGGTGGCTTTGCCTTAAGGTGTTCAAATTTAGCATCAGGACCTTCATCAAGACCTTCAAGTGTTGTGCTCAGATTCCTAAATGAATGTGTTTAATCACATTACCACACAAATCAAAGTAGGAGTAGCCCACCTACACCTACAGCAGGTTAACCCCCTGTGAGTGTATGTGAAGTGTCTCTGATTGTGTCTGCAGTAAAGGCTACAGCAGATTGAATCCACACTGAATCAAAGTGCAACCTTTTGAATTGATTGACGGTTCTCGGTTGGGAGCTGCAAACGAAAGGCCTTTGAATGGTAATTAATACACTGACTCATAGCATGAATTAACACTGTACATTAACGGGGAGTCGGTGCGTTACAGCTGAAACATATTATCACCATAGATACAGACAGGAAACTACACATTTGCATAGAGAAAAATCATGCCCTCATTTTTCCTCACAGTTTGTTGACTTTGAGGAAGGTTAAAATGCTTCACACCATCTGCATTTTTGTGCATACAATGATAAGAGTATGTCATTAGTTTTTTGCATCTGACCAGAATCTGTGAGGACCCAAAGACTATGGTTAATTCATCTTTAAACCGGCTGCTCAGGTAGGTGCTTCATGAATTCTTAATATGTCAAACGCTGGTCTGTTAACATTCATCTTATTCATCAGTCAGGTATGAGCCGCCTGTGTCTGTTGCCCTCAACTCATTAAGGCACTTTACACAGGTCATTGGAGGAGGACTTTTCTGAATTTTCGGTTTAAATATCTGGATGTGAATGAAGAGCAGCTCAGGTAAATAAACTGCTTCAAAATCCACTGCGCACCACAGAATGAGGGAATTAGAATAGCTGCTCAGAAAAATCAAATGTACTCACGGGTCCCATCGAAACGTGTGGCGATGGTGTCAAGAAAGGGCGACGCAACGATCATTTCGCATCACCGGCATCCGAGAGCGGGTCGAGCCTCGTCTCTCCCGCCGCTCCGAGCCATGGCTCTCGCCGGCGGTGGACACGAAGTCCGGCAGGAACCTGGACGAGGTCCCCGGCGCTCCTCCTCCTCCTCCTCCTCCTCCTAAGCCCTGGAGGAGGGCGTCGAGCCGAGACACCCGGGACTCCACGGTACCAAAAAAAGCTGACCACCCCGAGCAGGTGATCCCCCGGCTGAAGAGGAGGAAAGAGTGGACGCCATGGGCTGAGAGGGGGTGAGGACAGAGCGGAGGATGGAGGGATGGATGGATGGAGGGGACCACTGCGAGGATGGTCACATTTACGCACGGGTGTACTGCACTGCAATCCTCCTCTCCTCCTCCCCCTTCCCCTCTCTCTTTCTCTATCTTCCTCTCTTACACAAACTCTTTCTTCTCCCCAAACATTTTTCCGCTTCAGCAGCTCTGGTTAAACAAGCTTTTCCATCCGCTTTTCCCTTTTTTTTCATTTCCCCTCAGCCAGTGCACCCCCTTCTCCTCTCTCTTTGAAAATCTCTTTTCACCTCTCCATCCTTTGATGCTCTGATGGTACCTGTTTAAGCGGGGGAATGAAAGTGTTATATTGACCTTTATTTTGGTATTGCTTATGAATATTTCCAGCTTTGATTATGTCTGCCATGTTTCACACTTGACTGCAATTTGTCCTCAAACGAAATGAATAATTCAGACAGGATGGACAAAAGATTAAAACACCACTCTTTGTGCAGTTGAATACTGATGATGAATATCACGACTGTCAAATAAGTATAGTCCATATGAAATATACAAAAACCATGCATGCAAAGTACACTTATGTATTTTGGGATGCATTCAGAAGTAATATTTTATATACCGCCTAGCTTATGCTGCAAAAAAACTATGTATTTCAAAGGCTTTGTAGTGACTGCATGAAACAGCTTTTATAAGGGTTTTTGCTGGGTTCCTTTATATGTGGCGTTTGCATGTTCTCCCTGTCCCATTGGTTTCCATAGATTGCTGTCCCACAGCCACAGACAGGCAGCTTTGGTTAATTAGAGACTTTGTAAGTGTGACTGTGAGTCTGGATAGTTTGTGTGTCAGTGTGTGTGCCTCTAGAGACTGGTCTCCTGTTCAGGGTGGCTACCCCATTTCTCTCCAGTGTCCAGCTGGGTTAGCAAGTCCACTCTAGAGAATGGATGGAGAGACTTTATTATATAATGCATAAATATAGAATATAACAGCTGTTAACTCACCAGTCTAGAAGAGACATTGTGAGTTCAGGGTCAAGTTCATTTCTTTACTCTACGGTGCTTTACATCTAACAACTAGCCCCAACCATCAGTCTATGATACAGTTTGTGATAGTGAGCCCAGTGTGTGCTTAGTCCAACATGAGAGGCTGGAGATATGTAGTGACAGCAAAATCTCAAAGAGCCGCAACAAAGCCATTTTTGTTAAAATGTGTTTTGCTGGTTGACTCTGTGTGTGTTTCCCTTTGTCATTACATTTAAGTCAAATTGTTTTCTTTTCTTCTTTGGCATGCTGGGCCCTTGACACAGAAAACTGTTCATAACACAAACTACACACACAACACAACCACTCACACCAACTAAACTACCTAGAACATTGAGTTTTGGGATGTGGTGTTTTGTTGTCAATGGGGAATCTGTATTCAAGGTTATCCATTTTTCTCCTGCTGTTTGATGACCCTCGGTCACATTCAAGCACCAAGTGAACAGAGTGAAGCTGTTTGTATGCAAACATGCAAGCTCTGAGGGTTCTGTGTGTTTTTCAGTACTCCGCTTATAAAATATGATGCAACGTTATGAATTAAACAACCAAAAACTATGTAAAAAGCAGAAGATTAGATTAAAATTCTTCTCTTACATAGTAAAAGCGTCACTAATATTTAATCCGGTTATATGATATAACACTGACAGAGGCCATTCATAGCAGTGGTGCTTGTACTCCACGATACTTACGGCTCATTTTGCTCATAATACTTCTTTATTTTTACTATGAAGCACCTTTATTTGTAATGGAGCATTTTTTATGTGGTATTTCTGCATTTTAAATAGGTAAAAGATCTCAACTCCTCATCATCTATTATTAATCCTTCAGTTCTACTGAGAGATTTTCTGTGCAGAGGTCTGGTTTTTCATGATGTGTTTTTGTTTATGTTAATAAAGCAATCTGGTCAACAATGAGAATTCAAACTTGAATTCTGCCTCTTACAAAGCGAGCTGACAATAGGAATGACCAAAGCAACCTAGAGTGACTGTCAGATAAAGCTAAGCTAAGTTAAACCGTCACTGTGCTGGGTGCTACAGTGACTTTAAAAAAAAAAGATGCAGGAGTAGCTGGTGCAAAAGATAAGGCATCTGGAATGAAGAGGAGTGGCAAGCTCCTCTTTTAAACAACTACAGCAGAGTGGTGTCCAATCAAATGAGCGGTGCAGGAGGAGAGGGGAGGAGGGAGGAGGAGGATTGGGGTGATGGCGGTTTGTGATGGTGCAGTGGCAGGGAAAATGAATGGCGGCCGTGTCCCAACAAAGCGGATTATTGCACTTTGGTGAGGTCATTGAGAGTAAATCCTGACCACACTTTTCGTCATCCCATTGGTCATAAACACTGAGGTACAGGCTGTGAGTGGTGACTGAAGGCCAAATAGTGCCATCTGGGACATGAGGCTGAAATGAGCAACTAAAATTAAACCTGACAACTAAAGATGCTTTTTTTTTCCTTCCGTTCCTGTACATGTCGGTTTAAAAGGCCTATTAAAAAATATTGTTATACAGTGCTTATGCCAGTTGTTAATGGTCTTAGCTTTGGTCTAATGTTATTTTTTGAAGTTTTCATGATTTTTAATTGCCTTTATTCAGGTTTTTATGAAACCTCAGCATGGCTCTGGCTGCCAGAGTAAAGGAAACAGTTAAAACAAAGATCACTAGTCTGTAGAAGGCGATATCAACTGTTTTCAATAGCTAAACTACCTAGAACATTGAGTTTTGGGATGTGGTGTTTTGTGTAGTAGAAGTCTGTATTCAAGGTTGTCATTTTCTCCTGCTGTTTGATGACCCTCAGAGTCCTGGAGACATTCAAGCACAGAAACTGGTTAGAAAACAGTGGAGTGAACAAGTGAAGCTGTTTGTATGCAAACATAAAACTCTGAGGTTCTGTGTAGACATTTTCACACTCAGTACTCAGCTTATAAAATATGATGCAACGTTGTAGATTAAACAACCAAAAACTATGTAAAGCAGAAGATTAGATTAAAATTCTTCTCACATAGTAAAGCGTCACTAATATTTAATCCAGTTATATGATATAACACTGACAGAGGCCATTCTGCTGCTTATTGAGTACTTGTACTCCTGATACTTGCAGCTCATTTTGCTCATAATACTTCTTTATTTTTACTATGAAGCACCTTTATTTGTAATGGAGCATTTTTACATCGTGGTATTTCTACATTTAAATAGGTAAAAGATCTCAACTCCTCATCTATTATTAATCATTCCAGTTCTACTGAGAGATTTTCTGTGCAGAGGTCTGGTTTTCATGATGTGTTTTTGTTTATGTATTAATAAAGCAATCTGGTCAACAATGAATTCAAGCTTGAATTCTGCCTCTTACAAAGCAGGCTGACAATAGGAATGACCAAAGCAGCAGAGTGACTGTCTGCAGATAAAACTAAGCTAAGTTAAGCCGTCCACACCTGTCACTGCCTGGAATTGCTACAATGACTTAAAAAAAAAAAAAAAAGATGCAGGAGTAGCTGGTGCAAAAGATAAAGGCATCTGGAATGAAGAGGAGTGGCAAGCTCCTCTTTTAAACAGCTGCAGCAGAGTGGTGTCAATCAAATGAGCGGGTGCAGGGAGGAGGGAGGAGGGAGGAGGATTGGGGTGATGGCGGTTGTGATGGTGCAGTGGCAGGGGGGAAAATGAATGGCGGCCGTGTCCTAACAAAAACGGATTATTGCACTTTGGTCAGGATGTTAAAAGAATAAATCCTGACCACACTTTGATGTTACATTGGTCAACAAACACTGAGGTACAGGCTGTGAGTGGTATTAGAAGGCAAATAGTGCCATCTACAGGACATGAGGCTGAAATGAAACAACTAAAATTAAACTAAACAACTAAAAGAATGCTTTTTTCCTTCCGTTTATATAACCTACATCGGTTTAAAAAGGCCTATTAAAAAATATTATTCATGAATACAGTGCTTATGCCAGACCATTAATGGTCTTAGCTTTGGTCTAATGTTATTTTTTTGTGATTTTCATGATTTTTAATGCCTTTATTCAGGTTTTTTATGAAACACCAACATGGCTCTGGCTGCCAAATCAAGGAAACAGTTAAAACAAGATCACTAGTCTGTAGAAGACGATATCCTTTGTTTCCAACCCCAGCTGGACCCAGAGAAAGACCCAGTGTCAGTGCTCATGAATCCTTAAATTTAGCACATAACCTGCAGACTCACAGATTCATGTTAAGCTTTTGGTTTCACAATGAAATGCAGGAGAGGTGATTATAAAGCTTTCACAAAATGTATCCAATCATCAGTCTGATGCTTTCACATCAATTAATCCATTCATTAACATGTTTGCTTTTGTCTTTACTTGAAAGTCTGTCATTATTATGCTGCTTTTATGTTGAAATATTCATTTATAAACCAAGACAAGTGCAAATACATGTGGATGCTTAATTGCTATTGACAGCCCAAAATAACGAGACCACTGGTGTCAGTGATACAACATGTTAAATACTAACTTTTCTGACCATTTAGGATTGACATCCTGTGTTCTACATGTATTTGATTTGACATCTGGCAGATGGAAGAAAAGCCACTGAACAGACTTTCTTCTGGGAACAAATGTAAAGTAAGGAGTCTGCACTCAACACAATATCTGCTTCATTTAGAGCTACGCAGCTTTACTGAGACATCAGTGCTGTACTTTAGTGGATGTCTAGACACAAATTAGTCACAAATTGACATGAGATCAGGTTTAAGTTTTCTTAACAAACACTGTTGTTTCTACTGTTAAAAGCAGAATTATGAGTTTACACTGAATGAATCCTAAAATCTGTAATTTAACTTAAAGTAACTTTAAATAAACTCTGAATTATCCACGTTGTTCAGGACCATAAACCAAAAACTATGCACATGTAATCACTTGTAAGTGAGACGATGTTTTCTGTATGTTTGTGTGCAGTGTGATTGTTAATCTGTTTCTCTACATAGTTACGTATGTGAACCTTGCGATATCATGAGGTTTATTGTAAAAGTACCCAGCACTGATGCCCAGCAGCTTTAAGCTGGTCCAGAGCTGAGTGCTTTGTAAATTGAATGAACTGATCCTTTAATGATTCTTTTGCAGTTTGTGTATTTCGCCAGCAGATGTCAGTGCAGGATAAGTCACAGCTGCAGCATCTTCACAGTGATGTAATGCAGTGAAGTCTCAGTGAAGATCAAAAACATCTCATTAGTTTACAGCTGCTGATACAAGAGTGTGGATTTCCTTTTGTGTTGTAGCTTGTTTTTCTGTATGCTGCTGACTGAGTGAACAACAATTACAATTCTGCTTCTTGGTTGAATAAAAGACAAAAGAACTTAACACAGTAATACTCAAATTAACTACTGAAACTTGAAAGCAGTGTAGCTCAGAAATGAATCAGAGCAGGTATAGCAATACTGATGAGAGAGATTTAAAAAAAAGTGTAATACTACTAATACTAATATTGATACTCATAATAATTTTTATACAGCACTTTCCAAAACAAAACGACACTGTGCTTTACATGGCTGAACCAGGATGAAAGCATTTGAAGACAGCAATGAGGGAAATACTATCAGACAATTAAAATGTATATATATATATATATATATATAAGATAAAAACAAGAATACAACAAGACAGATAAAACATGTTGCTGCCATAAATAAAAATAAAAATTCTTGTCACACTAGCTCTACTTATAAATACGCTGTTACAAGTAAAAGTTCTAAATTAAAAATGATATAAAAATGATTTTTATTTTACATTATTGGATTTTAATGATTGATGCATTCACGTGTACGCATCCCTTAAATGTTACTACTGGTAAAGGCAGGGAAAATTAAACTAAATGAATACAGCATAATTGATTTGTTGATATTATATCGTATTATTAATATGATTGCAAATTAATCAGTAACTACAGCTGTAAAACAGATGTAGTCGAGTAAAAAGTACAATATTTCTTTCTGGATTGTAAAAAGCAGCATAATGCGGAAGTAAAGTTCAAGTAACTTAAAATTGTACTTATGTGCAGTACTTGAGTAAGTTGTATTTAGTTACATTCCTCCACTTGTTGGTTTTTTGTGTATCTCTGAGCTGTGTTTATCACTGGTTGGGAAATTCTTGTCCCAACTTCCATATTTCCGACAGCCGTGAAGGTATCATCATGCAGCTTGAGAGGCTGGTGCGTCTCTGGAGCTGAAAACCTGCCACTCTGGGCTGTTGTTCGTCAACATGTCCGCTGTCTTCTATCTTTAATTAAACACTTAAGCGCTGCTAAAGAGCGCTGCGTTAAAACGTAATCCAACTGAACCTGGACGCGCGCTATTGGATGAGCATCTGGTGCGCGTCTCCGCCTCTCTCATCATTCCGAGCGCTCGCGCCCGCTGCTGATGCGTGCGACGGGACGGTCTCGCGCCCCGCTGTCCCTGCTCCCTGTCTTTCTCCCTGACAGAAACCGAAGATTAACCACAACAATGGGAGGGTTTAACGCGTAGCAGCCCCTCGCTCCATTTTATTAGAATTTAAAGCGTCGCGTTTGGGTTTATTCCCGGTGAAAATGGCGACGGGGGCAGGCTGGCAGCCTCCGTACAACACCTCGACTAGCAACACCAAATATACCCCCTCTCCAACGTCCAGCATGTTTTACGACGGGAGTTTAACGCTGGAATACACGCAAGACCTGCATCTGAAGATGAGCAAGAAGATAGCACAACTGACCAAGGTGTGTGTTTGTGGCGAAGTCATTTGGAGCAGGTTGGGATATAGATGGAGTAGTACTGTGGAGATGTGTTAGGTGCTGATGTGGGATGGGATGTCACTTGTAAACATGCTGATAAGGAAGGATGTGCTGGTATTTTATTGTGTGTTTTTTTACATTAACTTTGGTGTAGGTTAGCTGGTTTGATGCTAATGTGAGCTGTGCTGGTATTTTGGAGCATGTTTTGATGGTATTTTACAGTCCTGCATCCTGGCATGGTTCATAGGTCACCATAAAACACCCAAGGAGGGGTTTTCCTGATGCTGTAGAGGTGGTTATTAATGAGCATTTTAGGAGGTGAATTCTGTGCAAGACTTACCTAGAAAGAGTTGTATCCTCCTGTGATCTTACTACTCTCTGCAGGCTTGTAGTACACTGTACTCTGCCTGTAAAAAAAAAAAAAAAAACTGTGACCGTGCTGTATTTCATGAGTGATTACACTGATAGCTGAGAGCTCTCCAAAATGCCCAGAGGAATGCGTTGCTGTGAATTTACCCTCTGCCACACCACTGTTTAACCTGTGCGTGTTTTTCTCGCCATGGCAAGAGCTGCCATCGCCACCCCAAGGGCTGAGGGAAGTTATGTAATCTTGGAGGGATGCAGGGGTTTTGGCAAGGCTGCTTCTTTTGTAGTCCACCTGAAGCCGTTGTAGCATACAAGGGGATACTATGTGTCGCTCAGTAGTAGGAAGATTTAAGGTGGCAGCTACGTTCGCAGCATCCAGGCTTTTTGACTTAGAGGAAGGGTGGATAAAATGTAAATAAAGCGGTTTATACAGCCACTCTGTACATGGGGAGACAAAGGCAGGAGTAGAGGACAGAAGATTTTACATAACAGACATGGTGATACTATCCCAGTGCAGAATTAGACACTGTGTACAGTCAGATAAGCTGCACAAATATCCACAGAATCGCAGATAGATTGAAAATGTGGATACCCAGGATTAAAATGCAGTGTTTCAGTGTTTGATTAAAATGATTTGCAGTGGTGGAGAGATTGGCAGGACAAGCCGTGGTGGAATTAAGGTCCACAAACAACAGATTTAACACTTTGAAGTCAGTCCCAAGAGGAATGTGTTTGGATCCAACCTTAATGCAAAGAAATGCAGGTTGGGTGAACTCCAGAATTGCCTGTATTGGTGTGAATTAGACAGCGTTCGACTGCTGCCGCCGTGTGTTATAGACCTGACAACCTGTTCCAGGATATTTCTTGCCTAGTGCATGCTGGGAATGGCTCCAACCTCACCCCCCACCGCCATACCCATGAGATTTAACAGAATCAGCAGGTGTAGAATTTGCATGGATGGATGGAAAGGAGCCACAATCAATATCCAAATGTAAACAGGAGATTCAACCTGCTAAGAAGAAGCTGAAACTATCTGTCAGTTAATCATTTAGTGGATTTGTTGAAAAATTATTCATACTTGATAGAATTTTAAATTCATTTTCTGGCTTTCTCTTCTTTATATCATTGCAGACTGATTATATTTGTGTCTGTTATGTGTAATGTAAGCAGCAGATTAATCAATGATGAAATAGATCAGATGTAGTGGAGAGGTGCAGTGGTGGTCCCTGTCTGAAGAAATCGTTGTGTGTTTCTGCATTTCTGCTTTTGTATTCTCAAGCCTCTCTAAAAGCAAAGAGCACTTCCCTGTGTTCTGTATCCAGATGTCTTTGCTTTTTAAAAATTGAAAGTGTTATGTCAGATTTATATCTCTCGGTTTTGCTTGTGTTTGTGTATCTGCAGGCTACTGCTATCTGTTTACTAGTTGTGCTCAGTGTGGCGCATGTGTTGCTCCTCCATTGACATTCCCATTTCAAATGAGTGAATCAAGATACCGCTACTGTGACACCCACATGTTTCAGGTGGTTGGGTTATTCTGTATATGAGGTGATAATTCTTGCATGAACCAAACAGGTTCTGTATTTCAGCAGGGTGTGCGAGTATTTCTGTGCTATTTATTACCATCGAATAGCGGTTCTTATAGGTAGAGCAGGGCGTTCGGCATTTTGTTGTAGTACGTAAGAACCCTCCTTGTTTTTGACACATTCAAGAAGCACAGAAAAGCATGTTACTCCTTGTAGCATCAGCAAAGAGATTAGTAATCGTCCTCAAAGTTAAACTAGATGAAGTAAGTTGTTTAAAGAAGTCAGATAATCAATTAATTTGTCCGCAAATGCCTGGAAAAAAGTGGAATATACTCATCATTTTCCCCAGGCCCTGATGGTGACATCTTCATATCCTTGTTTTGTTCAAACAACAGCCCAAACCCCAAAGATGTGCAGTTTACTGTCATGCAATACAAAAGAATAGCAGCAAATCTTCATAATTAAGAGCTGGAACCAGAAAGGCACGACACTTTTGCTTGAAAATTACTTAGAAAGTAATGATCAAGATAGTCAACAATTCATTTCTGATTAACTAACGATGATTAATTAGCTCATTGTTCAGCTCTACACCCAACAGGATAAAAGTGTTTTTAGCCCACACTCTCAAGAGAAACTTGCTGACTGGCTGATTTTGCCACCTACTGCGTGTTTATTCATACTGGTAGGAGAATGTCACATAGAGGCAATCATTAGTTTCATAGCAGGAACTTGCGCTGAATTTTTCAAAGCTTTTATTTCTCTGCTGCATGCAAGCAACAAAGAAACCTGATGAGGAAGCTGATGTATGGTCAGGATCACATAGTTATCATCATGGCAGGAGATACAGTGAGTGGTCTATTCTGTTCCTGACTGAGACTCCGATCATACTCATCTGTTTAGTAGTTTATAGCCACAAAAGATTTAAAATAAGACATCCTGGGTTTTGGCTTTCATACCATTACATCATTTTTTGAAAGTTAATACGAGAATTGCCAGTTAGACAGCACAAAATATATTTCAAAAGTGCTAAGAGAAATAT
Source organism: Lates japonicus (assembly GCA_033238685.1). Lineage (NCBI taxonomy): Eukaryota > Metazoa > Chordata > Actinopteri > Centropomidae > Lates > Lates japonicus. The sequence continues at coordinate 7,717 of BRZM01000201.1, read as the reverse complement.
AACTTCCTCAGAGCTACCACCGTTGTCTCCAAGGATAAATCTTCATCTTGGTACCTTTACTGAATGTTCTGCAGGGGCCTTGAATAACTGTAATCAACCTCTCAGCTATTTTGCAGGTGGAGCTATTGTTTGTTGACACATCAGATGAAGACAAGAAAGTGCGAAATCTGAAGCTGAGTGGTCCCTGCCCGTTCACTGGTTTTCAAGGTCATTTGATTTGCAGCCAAAAGGTGTAATGCTACATAACCGGCGTTAGCATTAACAGGTGTCAGGCTGCATCCATCTTTGGATTGAGTATACTAGATGCTGCAGCGACTCACTATCTAAAAGTTGTGTTATGAGAGAGATGGGCTAGGAGCTAGCTTCAGTTAGCATGCTAACGGCGGTATAAGAAGTGGTAGAAATAGAGAAGCAAAACATAGGTGTTGCTTTCCACTGCTGGAGACGGCTCTTGGCGATAAAGGAATGAAGTTTGATGCGCACGCTCTTCTAGAGTGGTGGTAAACAGCTGTTCATGGCTGAGTAACAATAACAAAAACTTTTACATATAACACATTCAAATGCGTGGTTGTGGACTGAAATCTCATTCAAGAGAAATTCAGCTGCTGTAGAATCAATGTTTTTGCTGTGGGTACTGACAAACCCTCGAGATAAAATGAGCTCCATATTTGAGATATGACTGTACATCTCAGTGGTTAATGAATTATAAGAAGTGTTGAAAGTATAGCGAGGATGGCACTTGTGACAGCCTGCATTATTAGGATGACGTGCTATAAAAAATGAATAGGTATTAGAGTTGATTTGTTAGTCTGCATCTCTGGGGAAGACTAAAAGATGTGGTTAGTTGGATTGGCTTGCAGCAGTGAATAGCCATTTATTAGATCATGTTGTATGTAATGTGATATATATTTATTGATATTTACTGGGCGTGGGAAATTATCTGTACATACAAGAAGGCAAGGATACAGAACAGCACTGTTGTGTAACTGTATCTGTCAATAACTTTCAGTGAACCAATTTGAAAGCAACAAATATTTAGATTTTAACTCTGAGACCAAGTTTATCTCTCAAAAGAATCCAGTCTCATGTTTAAAACACTACAGAGACATCAGTGCGTTGATAAATGACCAAGGCTTGCTGAGATAAGACTATTCTCCCCAGATGACCGTGGATGTCAACCGCCAGTTGTGCTCAGCCTGGCGGTCCCTCACATATTCGAAATGTCAGCAGTCTTTAAAAGTTTACGAGAACACAAACACAGACGAAACACGAATTGAGACCACAGTATCAATCTGCTTTCCTTTGTTTGCATTAAAGTGCAGGCGCAAGTTCAATTGGGAGAGAAGGTTTTAGAAAGTAGATTCAGTGTTCCAAGAACAAGCTGGATCAAAGATGTTCTTCAAGTTTGCCCTGCTCCTTACCAGATATCACAGAAAACACTATTTCCTCTCTCAGAATTCTCAATGTGCCCTCGTTCTCGCCTGCTGTGTTTTGTGGCTTGGGTTGTGATGTGGTTTAGTGATGCTCAGGGGGAAAGTGTGTGTGTCTGCGGCGGCAGGTGTCCTTGGGCTCAGACAACACAACAAGCGAAAAGAAAGACAGATGCAAAGTGCTTTTACACCACGACAGGGAGGACAAAGAAAATACACCGTGCTCAGTGGTAACAGAGACTGTGTTGTTGCTACTTCATGGCATGTCTGGTGAGAAGGGGAAACAGTGGGCTAAAGCTCGAATAGGGGATCCTGTTGC
>BRZM01000200.1:174200-187451 GCA_033238685.1 Lates japonicus | reverse complement strand
TGTGTGTGTGTGTGTGTGTGATAAATGTGTTTGTTTCAGTCCTTGTTTCAGGTGACAGTGTAACCACTTTCAACACACAACAGCACTCCAGTCACATTGGTGTGGCCAGACCATTGCCATGGTAACCAGTCCAGTGAGAGGCTAATGTCACATTGAGAGGACCACTGTATGACACAGTGAGCCATTTGCAGTCAGCAAACACACACATACACACTGATTTATTTGTAAAACTGTAGATATGAGGGCCTCACCCTCTCAGAAGCCATCACCAGCAAAATCTACCTCATGTTTCTCTAACTCTGTGGATATTTGGTCCACACGCAAACACTCACCAGCTCTCCTCTTTCATAGTACCAACAGGCAGTGCACTGTTTGCACAGCCATAAATCTTAGCTTTTCCATGTAGTGTGTATGAGTGTGTGCCTCGTGCCCACTTGGCTGAGCTCAGGTGTGCGGGGTCTTCCTGTGGTCTGTCAGCGGGGGGGGAGCCATGTCCCCTGCAGGATGCGTTGATTAGTTTGGCCCAGGCTGAGCCAGGAGGCCTGCCGGGTGCTCAGTGGACTGTACCAAAGTGACGTGTGGGTGAACCTGTGTTAGCAGAACATGGAGACCTGCTGAGAAACAGCACAAGGACACAACCAGAGCGGCACCGCTCTGAGTGAAAAGGAAGTCTTCCGTTTTGTTGTCTTCAGCTTGGCCAGACGTGCCTGCACTGTAAATGTGCTGCACCAGCAAAACTGCTGTAAAAAATGTATAACATTTATGACTAGACCACTTGGCCAAGTTGACAAGTAGTATCATTAAGGTGTTAAAATTACCATCCACATTCTTCAAATCCACATCTGTTTTTCATTTTTATTGAATTTTATTTTTTGCTTGTTTGTTTTGTTTTTTGCCAGCAAAAATCTGTAGTTTAACAAGTTCATTTCTCAGTGCTTCTCTCCCACTTGTGAGTGAACAGGCCAGTTTGAGTGTTGTTCCCTATCAGCAGCTCCTCTGCTAATGAGCTGCTGCTGCTGCAGTTGGCAGCCATACTGGGAGAGAGTTAAGTTAGAGGGGATTACTCCTCTCCTAACAAGTCCACAAACTACTCAGACAGTAGAACAACATCTGACTGGCTTGTACAAAATGCCATTTATTCTCACTGACTCTGAGGAAATGATGCACCTGAGACCAGCTTTAGCCCACAGGACCCTGTGAGCGCAGAGCAGCTGTAGAATAGGGTCAGGCCAGGTGTTCCTCTAATTATCATTTACTCATTCATACCTGTATTTTTTTTTTTCATATAATCCAGTTTTATCATGTTTGTCTTCTACATGACTTCTATGACACATAATAATAATTTTATAATACTTTATTATTTTAAAATGAACTTGATTCAGTTTCTATTCCATATCATGCCATCAACATAATCTGTCAGTCAGACAAAATGCCAAACTAACAGCAGCACTGTGGTGGTGTTTTCACCTGCTACAAATGCAAACAACCACTTACTCACTCACTGCTGCTGTTATATAACTGAAACTTTTTGTTTTGTGGTTCAGTGTCATTCACGTGCAGACATCTGGATTTATGGCTATACCCACATCAAAATGCCTGGATTTGCCTGCCTCATGACATCATTACATCATACTAATTTCAAGGTAGTATAACTGTTTACCCCAATAGGCTTTCTTTTGTTAAACTTCAAACCAATTGAGGACACATCTGCATACACACATTGTTATCCATATAGTGTTTGCATGGAGCATAACTAACCTGGTTGCTTATATCATGATTCCTACATAGTAAATAAACTGCAGGGTTGGAAAAACAGAAAGACAGAAAGCAGAGCGTCCCTCTACAGTCTGTCTGTAGTCTTAATATCAGGTGTTAAGTACAGTGTAAGTGTAAGGTTTGCACTGAACATCAGTGTAAATGTGACTGACCATGTTTGTGTTCTGTTTCTGGCAGATTAACAAAATGATTATTTTTACTCCTCAGAGATAGTCTGAGCATGATGGTGTCCCAGGTAGTCTCTTGCACTGGGGTCCATGTAGACATGCTGCACAATATCAAATATATGTTTAGCTGAGGAATAATGGTGTATATATGTAAATAGTTTGTTTATTGTGGTTGTGGTAAACAGGTCAGTTTTTTCAGTGTGTCTTTCACTGGTGCTTCTTACACCTGGCCCGTGTGTCTGACATGATGGAAACTACAGTGGAGCCACAGAATACTCTGCTCCTGACATATGAGCTCTCTTGAAAGAAACTTCATTCTTCTCTACAATGACAAATAAGGCTGAATATGTTTTCTTTAGCTACAAACATGTACAACTCTATCTGATGTAACTGACTCCTCAACAGTTCAGATCAAGGAAGGAGAATCACAACAGGGAACATCCAGCTGCAGGAACAGAGTCAGAGCTGCAACACTACTGATCCACCAATAAGATCCACCAATAAGAGGTAGGATGAGCAGGACTGATAGAGGAAAAGAAAGAGGACAGGAACAGTTTGATAGAAGCCAAGTGATGACATTAACTCCACCTGCATTTCTCTGCCAGCTAACTGGAGCAGTCAGCAGCGGACAGAGAGATAAACACTGATGGAAACCTGGGAGTCCAGATGTGTTTAGTTTTAAATGAAGTCCTTTACAGAGAATGTAAATGTTACATGTGTTGTGTTGCTTGTGTAGCAGGTCTTTTTTTGATTAATTCTTAATTAATTCTTAATTAATTAAAGTTAATGTTATTATTAGTGTCACCACTTAAATATACTGTCTTTATGGTGCAGTGAGGCTACTCTCTGTGTCAGAGAGTAGTGACAGGTGTTTCTGAAATATTACAAACACCTCAAAGTATTAACTGTTTCTCCCTCATCAGCTGTTTGTCTTTAAGAGAGAGAACAGAACAGAACAAAACAGAATGGAACTGAACTGAGCTGAGCAGAACAGAACACAGTAGAATAGAGCAGAACTGAGCTGAACTGAACAGAAGTGACCTGAACTGCAGAGGAGACAGACACACTTCTGCCAGCTCCCACAATTCGCTGTGAACCATCTCATTTACAAAGATAAGTATACTATTATATGATGATGATGATGACAATGATGTTTATTGATCAAATTATTAACTGTTATTCCCTCTTGTCTGTTGTTTTAGAACAAGGAGAGGAAACAAGAAAACAACCAGAGGAAATAAGAGATTTAAAAAGATGAGTATATATTTATTCTGTGCTATTATCTGAATTTTTATTCTCACCATTTATCTATTGATTTAAAAAAAAAAATTTTTTTTTGCCATGGCTTAAGTTATTAACTGTTTCCCTTCATATGTTTTCATAAAGAATAAATCACACAAAGAGGAAAAGAGAGGAGACAACAGGAGAGACACTCTGAAGATAAGTATAGATTTATTTTATGTTTTTCTCAGAGTTTCTATTTTCATCAGTGGGTCTGATGTTTATATCATTGCTAAAGGTTTTAACTCTTATTCCCCCTTCCTTTGCCATTTGTCCTTTAGTGAAAGAGGAAGTGAGGATGAACTGAGATGAGACAAGGAGAAGAACCATCTCATTTGAAAAGATCAGTATATTTTTATTATTTGTGATGATCAGAATTCATACAGTGATCAAATGTTCTTCTGGTTGCTGAAGTTGTTTATTAACTTTATTTCCACCTGTTTGTCATTTGACTTGTACAGAGAGATGAAGTGAGATGGAAGAAGAGGGGGGTGACCATGCACTGGGAATTCTCACATTTAAAAAGATGAGTGAACATTTATTCTATGAGATTAGAATACAGTAGTTTCAGTTTTCATGACTTGTTCTTTTGTTTACCTCATTGTTAAAGTTATTAACTGTTATGTCCTCTTTATCTGTCTTTTGTCTTGTAGAGAAAGTGGTGGAGAGAGTGGAGACGAAACAGAGTGAGACAATTCACTGTGAACCATCTCATTTCTAAAAAGATAAGTATACAATTATTTTATGTTTTTATCAGAGTTACTATTTTCATCAGCTGCTCTAATGTTTATATCATTGCTAAAAATATTAATTGTTGTTCCCCTTTCTTTGTTATTTGTCATTTAGAGAGAGAGAGAGAGAGAGAGAGAGAGAGGAGCCAAGAGAGACAGCATGCCCTGTCAACCATCTTATTTCAAAAGATTAGTATACTTTATTATTAGTTATACAATTACTTACTATAAGAATTCTCACACAATTGAATCATTCTTCTGGTTATTAATGATTGTCTCTGTTTCTCTGCCATTTGTCTTTTAGAGAGAAGAGACAAGTCCAGAGACAGCATGCACTGTTCTACCTCACACATCACTTTTTACATTTTTCTATTCACTTACTTACTGTGTATCTATTATTATTATTTTTGCTGTTTGAGAAATTGTAACACAGCAATGTCCCTGCAAGGATCAATACATTTTTCTGACTCTGATTCTGTCATTGATTTTATATTCAGGAATAACCACATATTATGAGTTTTGAAAGGTAGAGTCAAGTAATATTATAGGGGTTTAAATGGGAAATTTTGTCAAATGAATAATCTCTATTTACATCACTGTAATACACACTCTGGTGTGCAGAAGAATTTGAGGAAAAAATAGCTTTTGAATCATAGTCTCTGATCATTCAAATTTTAACAATTGAATCCAAAATGTCAGATCTAAGAAAAAAGAAATATAATTTTAAACCATCTATATGTGGACCCAAAGAACAGCACATGACTTCTTCATTTTTAAATATTAAGACTATCTGGGTTCGAGCCCTGATTCACCTGGGGCTTTTCTGTATGGGGTTTGCATGTTCTCTCTGTGCCTGTGTGGGTTCTCTCCAGGTACTCCAGCTTCCTCCCACAGTCCAAAGACATGCAGCTTAGGTTAACTGGTGACTCTAAACTGCCCGTAGGTGTAAATGTGAATGTGAATGGGTTGTTTGGACTGGCGATCCATACAGGGTGTACCCTGCGTCACGCCCAGTGTCAGCTGGGATAGGCTCCAGCCCCACCACAATTCCTAATGGATAAGCTGTATAGATAATGACTGAATGAATGAGTTACTATTTATACCTCCAGGAGATATGTAGCAACATTAGCATTCTTAGGACACGTTTCTATCCACCTGGTACATTTAAGTCCACATTTCACTCTTTTTTAGCTCTGTTTTGGTGTCTGCTCCACCATGTTCAGCAGCTAGCTGTTAACTTTGTGTGTCATTTGTTGCTCAGCAGGTAGTATACAACTGCTGTGGAGAACAACTGGTTCGAGGGATAATTCTGTGTGGTTCCATCACTATGATTGATCCCTGTCACATTGTGTGTAGTTGTACAAACAGTAGACCCAGCTACAGTTTCTGTTTAGTGGAAAAAAGAGTCCGAGTCGACAAGCTAATTTTTCTGAGCAGAGGCTTACAGCAGACAAGGATGGAGAGGCAGCAACTGAACAGAATCAGAATGAGTGAAATGGAGAGAGCATATTTAAGATTGATTGGGACAGATAGGTGGTGAGACACTGAGGGAGCCTTGAGAGAAAAGAAATGTGGGAATGGGGGAGAAGAACAGAGAAAGACAGGAAAGGAAGGATGGATGGAGGGAAGAGGAGAGCGAGCGATGAAGGGATCTTGCAGTACCTGTGATGGATGAGCTTTAGCTCAGGTGTGACGGCGCGACCAAATTAAATCACTGAGCAGACAGCAATGAACGGGAGACAAGGTTATCACTCCCCCCCCCCCGCTCCTTCCCCACCCTCCTCTCTCTGTGTCTACCACCCTCAGTCTGAGTCTCAGCAGTCTGTCCTCACCACTATCGTCAGCTCTCAGTCTGGAGGGAGGATCGGCCTTCACTTCTGAGTAATGTTAGACACATTTCAATCATGTACTCTGGAGGACTGTTTTATGACATCACTCAGTGACTTGATGGATAAGGCTGTCCATGAGAAATAATATTCTTAAAGTAATGCACAAAATGCACATTTTTCAGAGATCTTCCAACATCACTTCAAAAATCAAATCATAAAAAAACATGATGACAGTACAGTATAAGGCCAAAAGTATGTGGACATGTCCATTAACTTTTTTTTTTTTTTTTTTTGGAATTTAGGTTAAGCCCCGTAGTTCCTGTTCAGGGAAATCTTAATGCTACAGCATGCAGTATATTTTTACAGGCCCTTTCCTGTTTCAACATGACAGTGCCTCTGTGCACAAAGCCAGGTTCATGAACAAATGATTTTCTCAGTTTGAACCTGACTGGCCTGCACAGAGCCCTGACCTCAACCCCATCTAACACCTTTTGGGATGGACTGAAACACCAAATGCAAGCCAGTCCTTATTACCCAACATCTGGGCCGACCTCACTAATGCTCTTGTAGCTGAGTGGGAGCAAATCCCTGCTGCTAGGCTCCAAAATATTGTGGAAAGCCTGAAACCAGAGGACTGGAGGCTGTTCTAGCAGCAGATTAATGTCCATGGTTTAAAAATGGTTTTAGAATGAGACCCTCAACATTCACATATGGGTGTAATGTCTTTTTCACAAAATCCATAATCATAAAACACTTCCAAACTGATAGTTATGTGTAGTTATGCAGATGTAAATCAGTTAGAAGTATGTCTATAATTTATGGTATGTACTTGTCCTACTATGAAGTGTATGCTGCTGTTACTGTGTACTGTGTACTGTGTTACTGTGTAGAGTAAGATGAAATTCGATTTGGATGTTACAGCTGTACAAAACTATGTACATGAAGTTGAAATGCACAAAATAATAGAAGATAAAGATTTAAATAAGGGCCTGAAAAATCATTGTAGGAATATGCAAAACATAAACATAAAACTGAAAAAAACACACAGGAACCTGAGGCAGCTGTCTGATTTTCCCCATCAGTCATCCAGCTGCGATTAAGCTCAACTTTTAGGCCAACATGGATCTGAAAAAGCTTACAATAATGGAAAGTTTAAACATATATAGTTCCAGGATAACTGTGCAAATTTAATCTGATGATGATGATGACGATGTGATCTGGTTGACAACTTCCAGAAGAAGTGAGCAAGTGGACCTTAAGTGAAGATTATCTTGGAAACTGCTGTTTCCCAGGTCCAAAATAAACTGTCAACCTTAAGCCAACATGGTCAGGAAGTCCTAAAATAGCTCACAATGGACAGTTTGTTTCATGACAATATGTCCTGATGAAGACTATGTCCCCCTATGCCATACTGTCAGAAGTCATACTGTTTTGTCCAAGGAAATATTTTCAGTTAAATACATGAGGTACTGTATGAGATGTGCTTTAAAATAGAGGGGATAGTGTATACAGTAGTATGCACTGTATTTCATTTCCATCATCATCATTCCATTTCCATTAATTTCTCTCGAAATGATTAACATGTGTTCAGCACATGATACCACAAAGTGATGTGAGTACTGATGGGAAACGCTCTGTCTCTTCCTGCTATATACAAACGCGTTGACAGAGGAGTCTCCTTTAATGGCGACTGTTCCCTAACCTCTGACCTTTCCCCTTTGACCAACCCCCGTGGCCAGACATAATGATCTGCTGCCATACTGTTGGTGTTGACATCGAGGTCCCCTTGTCACTGTGTCACCAAGACAATGACTGGCTTGTATGGGAGGACAATGGAGAATGGTGTAGATTGTGAGAGGTTGTGACTCAAAACTTTAAAAAAGATGGATGTTGCAGATAGAAGCAAGGTGAAGGCTCAGACCAAGGGCAACTTAAAGGAGAATTTAAGAAATGTTTTTGCAGAAACAAAATTTTGAATTATTAAATATGAGAGTTGTTTATTTAATTCAGCCCAGTTGAAGGAAATATTACTAATCCTCCTTTACTTTTAGGACATTTCAAAAGTTTGCATAGTTTTCTTCACTGTTACACTGAAAACACAACTCATGTCCTTTCATCTGACAAAAATATGACATACTGTAATACAAGAATTCACCAGTTAATTCCAGGCTTAGACTGCAGGGATCATGGTTCCCATTAAATACAAGCTCTCAATCCACCCGGATATCTTATGCAACTCTTCCACATGGCTTCTATTGCAACTGATAAACAAGTTAGGAATAAATTAAAGGTTTTACTTCATAATATTTTTTTGCAGTGTGTTTCTCATGCCGCCCTAAGTCTATACCAGCTCTCTTGAGTCAGGGCTAATTCAAACCCTGATCTGAGCAAGTAAATTCCAAGCAAAGCACTTAAACCACATGTACACACACACACACACACCCACACAGATGCACACACACACACAAACACCGAGCTCATCATCAGCAGTCTCATTATGTTGTTGATTCTTCATCTCCCTACAGACAGTGCTATTTACCCAGTGTCTCTGAGTAGGGGGAGATGGGTAATGAGACTGATGTGTGCAGGGGTGCGTTCTGGGTAATTTGTTTGATACAAGACCTGATGGGAAGTGAAGGGATCCAAAGATTAAAACAGTTTTTTTTCTGTCCCCCCCTTCACCTTCCCTTCATCTTTTTCCAGCCCTCCTCTCGATGCAAAAATGACGAAAAACAGTCGCTGCCTCCGTCTCAATTTCTCCCCGTCTGGTTTTAATTCCTGATTAGATCCTCACCTTGACTGTGCATATTCTCACACATACACATGCAATTGCAGTGGAAAAAGAGATGTACTTTCCTGAGGGGACACTCCTCACCTATGACCTTCTACTCCCTCATTAGTTCATGTTGACCCCTAAACTCACACCTGAAGCCTTGAGGGGAGCAAAGTTTCCTAAACAGGTGGACTCAGGTGACAACAGGTGTGACTTCAGCCCAGCTTTTTATGTCACACGGGTTTGCAACATTCTTTAAACCTGAAAGTGTACATGCATATACTCCCATTGATGAACTCTTTTTTTCTCTCTTTTTTAAACTACATGCTAACCTGATTAGGAACTGTATAAAAATTATTAGGGGGAAGAGGGGGACAGAAATCTTCCCATATGAAAAATTATTGTATAGAAAAGCGTTAAATCAAAAAGATTTTTGTGCTATCTTGTTCTAGCCTTTTTATGTAATTAGGTGCATTTACTTTACCTTACAGATGTACAGCTTTGACATACTTAAAAGTACTTCCATTTTATGCTACTTTATATTTCTCCTGCACGACATTTCAGAAACAAGCATTATGCTTTCCTCTCCTACATTAATTTGAAAGCTATGGTTATCAGTTACTCTTCAGATTACAAAGAAAAGATTAGAGATTTAATTACCCAAAAGTATATAAATCAGCTGTAACATTAAACTGTTTACATGTTGCATCAATAATAATAGTCAAATAATACAATTATATAACAATGACAGGGCCCACTCTGACTAATAAATACTTTTACTTTTGGTACTTTGAGCATATTTTGCTGATGATACCACTTTTTACTTAAGTGAAAGTGAGATGACAGCAGAACTTGCTCTTGTAACTGACTATTACAAGTACAACTAAGAGACAGAATTCTATTATTCCAAAACAATCCCAGAAAAAAAATTCTGGAGCTTTCAACAGTATCACATGGTCTTCATCAACAGATGGCGTGTGCTCAAGTAGTCAACAGGGTGGCCAGGATAATGAAGAGTTTAGAATCTACAGTTCCATGGCAACTAAGAAAACTTCAAATGCAGGTGAAGACTATGCTCCAGAAAAAGTAAGTCCACTTTAAATTTGTTTTATCAGTCATGTTGCTGTTGTTATGCACTAGAAATGCCCAAGCCACTGCAAATATATTGTATCATTGCTACTTAACTTATTTGTGTAACATGCTGTTTTGAGGCTCTACTTAGTGGTGTTGTATTGAACTGCATTATATTGAAAGGTGTTTCTAATATTTTGTCCACCTCATTTACATCTCATATAACATATTCTAGTACACAATCTACAGCCTCAGAAGCTACAGAGGAGCTGAATCCACACCTCTGTGACACTGAAAAAGTCAGAGCTGTAAGATTCATAAACATAACACTTATTAAAGGACTTTTGAATTGGAATTTAATTACTTTGTTGAGATTGTGTATCTTTAACAGAAACTGGCAGTTTACTTACAGCTGATTTAAGTTTAAATCCAGTATAAAAACTTAATAAGGAGCAGTCTGCTGTAGCCACTATCAGCAGAAACGAAAGCTTATAAGATGTCTATCACTATATGAACTTTGCAAAGCAGCCAAAAGCAATTTGAGCTGAACTACCCAAAAATTAATGCACGGTAGCTAAGATGTATTCACAGCAACAACATAAAAGGTGACATTTGAAAGGTAGCACATTAGTGAAATGCACTGGATACATTAATTCAGTGTGGCTAAAAGCCTTGTTAGCATTCACAGTTTGAGTCTGAATGTACAATTATGAGACAGAGAGGAAGGATGGGGAAGAGAGGGAGGAGGGGAGATATAGAGAGAACAAAAGGAGGCAAAAGAGAGGGAGAGGAGGAGGACAGGGAGAGAGAGTCTTTCATGTCTCCCCTGAGTTTGAAAGGCCTCCCTTTCATGTGAGCATTGTCATATTTTCTCTGTTCTCATTCCATTTGCTCCACCTCTCTCCCCGTGATTAAGACATCACTCTTTTAGTGCAGGGAGGGCAATGCAGATGGGTATGTGGGCGTGTGCATTAAATGCATATGCAGGTGTAAGATGTCCACTACAAATTATGTTCATACACAACTACTTTGCAGTAGCCAGTACATTCTGTTGGAATCATGATGCCACCCAGATTTAAATTTTTTAAATCAAACTATCAGGTACATTTTTATTGAATATATCTGTAAACTGTTTATCACCATAGCAAAAACTTAATCCTGAACAAAATCTGGAAAAACATTCACTTTGTATTTCATTTGTTTTCTGTAGGATATCTTCTCCTGCCAATAAAAACATTCACAGTTATGTTTGTAGACAATTTATAGCTCTTGTTTGAGGTTAGAGAGAAATTTGTGGTCTATCTTTGGCTTCAAGTCAATGCTGACTTTTAGTACAAGAAAGGATGGGTTGACCTTTTCAGTGTTTAACCAATATCCCAGTTTTTCCCCCAACCATTTAGGATAAGGCAACCGATTTTCTTATGGTCAAAAAATCTCATTAAAAGACAGAAACCAACAACTAATCCCGCTGACAAGTCCATGTGTAGCCAAAGTCTGATGTATCTCTTTCCTTTATGCCTTAGAGCTTCATTGTTGTCCAAAAACACAGCACTGTTAACACTGTTGCACTGATTAATATGCACACTGAAGTTAATTGTAAGTCAATCTCTCCTTCCTTCCTTCCTCCCTGGTGATGATGGCACCAAGTGTGTATTAATCCACCACTAAAAGTAGTCCCCAACTAAGGCACTTTTTGTTAATGCTTGAGTAACATCTGCTAAAAACCACAGTGTCCACTTTTTTGGAAATTACTTAGCCCTTTTTAAATATCAAACATGCACACCTGTGACTTGTCTTTTTTTTAATATACTCTATAATGACTTTGGGGCCCATTCGCCTGCTTTAATTTGATAGCCATGCCTTACGAGACATGAAAGGAAATTAGGTGAGAGAGATGGACAATGACATGCAACACATATCCCTGGCTGGACATGAACTGGGGACCTTGTTAATTGTCAGTGCTTTAACCCTTAGGCCAAGGCGGCCCGAGACATGTCTTTAAAGATTCAGTCTTCATTTGGAACCAGTCTTGGGGCTGAGTGGCACTGACAAGAGAAGGCTGAAAGTAACAAGAGATGCACTAATACATTGTCATGGTCTTTTAAATTGACCAACATGAGGCACAGAGATGGACTGGAAACATCTAAGACATATTTGACAAAAGAAATTGAGACATAAATATATATTTCTTGTAGACAGGGTTGGTGAAGATGTATCCAGTTTCAAGTAAGTGTACTTGATTTTCATTGCCCACTCAGACAAGACTAACATGGGAATATCTTTATTTCTTAGTCACAATTTTATTGTAGGAAACAGAATGGAAAGATCATGGAGACTAAAGAAAAGAAAGCTGTCATTTAAAACAGTGTGGAAATGACTGCAGTGTATAAAGATGGCCCTTTTAGTAGCTGAGAGAGAGTAGGAAAAACAGGGCAGTTGATTTTTGTTGCATTTTATTCATGTTTTCTTTTTATTGCAGCTCCAACTCCATTTCCCATGGGTCTTGTAGGTAGTAAATTGGCTTGATTGGTTTGGGTTTACAGGCTTGTAGACATAGAGGTCAAGCATGTTGTATCCTCCAACTAGGGAACCAGTGTTTGTGTACATATAGACATGCTTACCCACAAACATAAATAGATGGTGTTTGTGACTTCCTCTACCTCTATCTCTCCCTTTCACTCACCAATCACATTTTACGACCCCCCTCAGGGATTCCACGCAGACTGAACCAGGGTTTTTTTCTTTCTTTATTTGATGAGGCTTACTTTCCGTTTGCATGCAGGGCCAAGTGTTTCACAAAGCCCCTCTTTCTGTTGTCCGTGGTACCGGGGGTGTGAGTGTGTCACAGGTTACAATAAGTTCCACCTACTGATCTTAATTGAACCTGATGTGTTGTTCTGCTCCCAGGACGCCTGTTGAGCCCGGTTCTGTTCAGTTTCATTGTAAAGCAGGCCAAGAACTCTTGGCAGCCACTGAGCTATAAAACACTTAGGGCGCAAAAGCTTTGCTAAAAGGAGCTGGCGAGAAAGGAAGGACCTGAAAATAACTGTTATTGTTTTGTTTTTTCACAATTTCTTTTAGTTTTTTTTTTCTCTCTCTTGTGCTCGCCCACTCACACACATCTGCTCATCACAAGATATGGTCAAGTAGCTACAGTGTGGCACTTTATCCCCACTCACAGTTTTCTTCGGGTGATGTTTTTCTCATTAGGGATGTCATTTAAAAACACTTTATTTTTATGAAAGCTTTTAAAGGATTATGGGTGGGAGCTGGCAAAATGGGGTCTGTTGAAGTTTGTTTTGATATTTCATTGCACACACACGCACACACACACATGCATCTTCCTGCTGCGAAGGCCCGACGCCCCTTCCCTGCTGTGACGGTTTTCGTTGGAATTTCCCACTCTGGTGTGGAACGGCTTTTGGAAGGATCTGGAAGTGGTGATGGAACGGCTGTAATTCAGAGGGAGGGACGACTAACTTCCCTTTGAAGCTAAATTCACAATCTGAATGTGACAGGGTTGTTTTTTGTGTTTGTTTTTTTTTACTATTTGTTTTTGGGTGTTGCTCTCACTCAAATCCATTAGAGTCTGTTACAGGGGGTAAAACACAATAAAACAACAC
>BRZM01000200.1:147152-162153 GCA_033238685.1 Lates japonicus | reverse complement strand
ATGGAAGTTACGAAGGTTATTATTACCAAAATATTATGATCATCGCTTCATTGTGTGTAACATTTTATTATAGCTTATTTTGAAATAGCTTCAGGCCTGAGGTATAGCATCAGCAGAGCTTGATAGTAGCTCTTTGTTCCAAGGCATTGGCCACACTTAGAAGGTTATTCTTCTTACTGTACAGACATACTTAGCACTTTTAGGCATTGGGGTGGATGAGTTCAAGGCAGACAAACTTGAAACGTCATCTCAGCAAAAGATGGAATATTCAGTACAAAAGAGGGATATTTCACTACCTGGTTTTCAAGTCGATAACTCAATCTCTTTATGCCAGGCTGAGACTGTGTTTCTGTGCTGTTATACAAACTTAGTTTGATGAAATGCCCATCCTGCAGAGTCTCATTCTTACCCGGCCTAAAATGTGTTGGTCCTAATTGCCTAACCCATAACACATCCAAACTGTCGTCACTAGAATCACCCCAGTAATATTAACCCAAGCACATACGCAGGAGCCCAGTCTTTGAGAAATTTCAGAGCTTTTGACTGTCTGAACTTTCAAAATTCTGGACCTGGGGTCACCTGTAGAGTAAGTGGATCCTGAATTCCTGCCTGGCTCTTCCAGTTCTGTCTCCATCTCAGACATCGTGTCATATAGGTGGGCTGGGCTTAGCACGTTCTATACTGGTAGCCCTTCTGACCCTAGTGTTTTGAATCCAGCATTTAATGACTCATTCAATACACCGTGATCAATGTCATTTAGCTGTTTTGTAAAGCCGCCTCCTCTTAAAGGTCAAAGTCTGAGTGCATGGTGACGATGCTAAGGAGTGAACGCCACCACCACCATCACTTGAATCCCCTCATTTTTTCTTTGACCCAGCCCATCCAAATATCCGCATGTTAGGAGCCTCTGTCAGTGATTACTGTCCCTGAAACAGCAGCAGTGGCCAGATCAAAGGTTTGTTTTAGGCAACCCAGCAGTGCCGCGAGGCTAGTATATGTCTGTGGCTCATTAAGACTTTGGCTCGGTTCCTATGATAACATGAGTCTCTCACTCCTATACCTTATGGTTCAAGAGTAGTAATACCATGCAAACTCAAACATTATTCATCATCTGTTGCAGTGTGTGTGGGCACGGGTGCAGTGTGTGTATGAGGTTTTCTGTCTCACCAAAAGACGAGGTCTCAGTACGAGCTTACAGAAGGAATGTTTTCCTTCCATTGCCAGGAGAATGGAAAAATCCTGTAATGACCTATCCGGTGAAATGAGCAACCATAATAATCATTAAGGCTACCACACACACATTTCACACATATATATATATATACATAGAGTATACATGAGAATACATATCAGCTTGTTAACTAAACAGAGTAGTCTATTATAAAGTCATATATATATGTCAGTACGGTTGGTTTAAGATATTTTACAATATAATAATAACATATTCATACAGAGGGAATAACTTACCTTCCTCTTATTCTGTTGTTTTTTTCACACTTCTATCTGAAAGAGCTCTGAGTAGCATAGTACTGTTTATCATGGTCTCACCTCAAACAAGCCACCTCCCAGGCCCAGGTGTCCTGTTCATGGCACATATAGATGAGCCTGCAATGCGTACAATGAACTGGCATCTGTTAATCCATGCCAGGCCAAAAAAGAAGTGCAGATCCCACGCAGTTTTAGGAAAGAGTAGTGGCGAAGGCTGCATGAATTCAGTGTACCACCACGCAGGTTCATGTTATAAGTTTAGCTGAATATATAGAAAGAGCATTTTAACCATGTACCTAAATTTGTCAAATAATAAAGCATAATTTTCATTTGAATGCCACCTTTAAAATAAGGAAGTCTGAATAAGAGCATGTAACAGGTGAAAGACTTAAAATGTTTGGTCAGAAATGTCTGAGAACAAAAATGAGTACGGGGAGGGGGGATTCTAAATGAAAATTAAGTTGGTCTGAGGTGCTTGTGAAGAAAAATAAAAATAAAAAGCTATTGACAAACATCTTAAAGTCTATCTTGGCCATTTTGCACACACTTTCAAGACAGTCTGTGTCCCAATGTGTGCCATTTTTCTGGCACCTCAAGTTCTCAAGTAACACACAGGGTCAGGTTTCAGTATTAAACCATAAGGTAAAAACAACACCTGTGCAACATCAGTCACACAATCCTGCACAACACAACAAATCTGGTAGAAACTGCTGTAGAATTATTGAGGATAAACTGAATATTGAACTAAACCCGTCACACCTTTGTGTTTTTGGGCTGCAGCCTAATTGTTTACATTTTGGCACATCTGTACATCTGCATCATGGAAATACATGTTGCTTTAGGTACTAATGACTCCTGTTCACACTATACAGACAACAGGCACCTGTATTATTTTTAATATAGAAGAAAAAATCTGTTTATTATGATAAAAGATCCAGTGTTGTAAGGAAAAGTCTAAAGTGATTTGGTAAGAATTCTTTATTCTCTGTTCTACTGACTGCAGCAGTGTGTGTTTAACATCTGAGTGTTTCAATAAAAGAAGTGGTGTGACATTTGTGACATGTCTCAATAGTTTCACAGATAGAAAAACATAACAGAAATTTGGATGCAGATCATGTCTATTCAGAGTTCATATCATATAATAATACATCTAATATATTCAGTTACATCCCTCATAATAATGCATGTTCATGCTCATTGACAGTGAAGTGGTCCTTATGGTCTGATCCTCCATTTTAAGAGATGAGCACTAATGACTGCTGAGCCACCAGCCTGACAGCCAGCCAGCTATGGGAACCATGCAGCTCAGCAGCCCGCCCGTCTCAGAAACATTATTATCAGGTCGCTTGGTTTGTGTGTGTGGTTTTTTTTTTCCTCTCGACTGTTTCTGTTCATACCTGGTGTCTGTTATACTCTCCCTTCTCTTATCTGTTGCCATGTAAACTGGTGGTCCCCAGGGTGAATCCACATGGGTTTGATAACTAGAGATGTCTGTCTGTCTGTCTGTCTTCCCTTCAGTCTCTTTTTAGTCTCTTGTTTCATCGCAGCTGTCCACTTTTCACCCCCACCCTCCCTCCTCCATTCTCTCTGTACCCCCGCCTGCTTGTCTCTCTGTCATTTTAACCTTCACTCTCTGTCTGTCTGTGTCTGTCAGTCTTTCGCCTCCTCTCTACTTTCAGCTTTCATCATGGCTCTGTTTTTCTGCCGAGGTGAGTGGTGATAGCTCCCATATTTTCTCCCAGCCATGTCCTCCTCTCATCCTCCCTGCCCCATGTCTTCCCATCCCCTGTTCCCTCGCCTGGTGCAAATCAGACAACACATCATAGCCAAAAATGCGGTTTTCGCAAGGACACAGCACACTGCCATTGTACTTTTTTTTTTTTTCCCCTTTTAGACCGCAGTGCTATCACCATGGTCCTGTCATTATCTGGGGCCATTGTGAGGTCAGTCAGGGGTGACACACTTCAGTCATACAGTACCACTGATTATTTGGGAATTGGGCTCAGTGAGTGATATGAAAATATACTGTATATACATTTCTCTCTAAATCTAGATCTATACAAGACAGCTTTATAGCAGTTTGGGATTTACAGGGGTTTTGCATGAATGATTTGTCCGGTATTTAATTCCCTAGATAAGCTAAAAACATACATTACCTATTTATTTTATCATAACATAAAACATTTCTCAATTGAGTTCCCAGAAGATTTACTATGATATATATATCCATTGTGATGAAAAATCACACAATGTGACATAAGAATTTCTCTGTATTGCACGACCTTCATCACTTGAAGTATGTCACAGTTCATCCATGTATTGACCTATTCTCTATGACATTCTAGTCTCTTGTCAGTTCAGGCCCTGCCCTGCAGTAACTCCAGCCCTTCCGGCCTTTCATCCACCTGACTCTTCCCCACCCATTTACTCACCTGCTCCTATTTCCCTAAGTAATTCCTAGAATATAGACAGGCCCATTTCCACCCATTCTCTGCTAGATTGTCTATTGTGCTTTCCATGCCATAGCTCTCCAGCCTTGCTTAACTGTTTTCAACCACCTGCTTGTTTTTTGGATTTTGCCTTTTCATGCCTGTTTGTTGCTGACCATTTGCCCACACTCTAACTATTGCTTGTCCCTTCCTGCTTTTGTCTGCTGAACCTTAATGAAGGTGGTAAAAGCTGTGACAAAAGTATGTGACTTAGATCTATTGCACCAGTCAAAACTAAGCAATATCTGAATCTAAATATATTGACAGGTGTGCGGTTGTTCCAGGCAAATGTCAAGTGAATATGAACAGACCACACCCACACAGTCCTGATGAAGCAGATATGTAGTTTTTGAGTGTTAAATTATTAAGTGATATTACCAAAGCCCTTCTAGGCAAATCTCTGCACTTGGCAGCCATCTTGGTAATTCAGTTCAATTCAATTCCATTCTGTTTTATTTATATAAATCACAACAAAAGTCATCTCAAGGCACTTTTCATATAGAGCAGGTCTAGACCGTACTCATCAGAGGAAAGTTTAAGTTTAAATACATTTCTAAAAAGATCGGCCTTCTTAACAGTAAATTCACTTCCTGATTGTTTAGTGTATCACCAGTGCTGTATGTGATGTGAAAAAAAAAAAAAAGAAATATATTTTTACATTTCATGTTTTATGGTATGTTATATATGTTACAAGGTGGACTGCACTGTTTCATTCACATGCAAAATTGGACAATCAGCCTCCTCTGTGAGAGCAACAACCCTCTGAAATTATATAGGGAAATAAGGGACTGAACAAGACACTGAGTTTTTAAATTCAAACTTAAAACATGGTTAAAATCTACTCAGATATGTTGTTATTGATGAGCTAATGTTTTTATAGATTAACTTGTTTGTAGTGTTTTATACTCATCTGATTGTATTGTTAGTTTAAGATTGTTAGGACAACGGGTTGAGTTATATTTCCCCCAGTCTCTTATCTCTCTCATTTTCATTGTAACTTACATGGGCAAAGCATGAAAAGATAAAGTGTTTCCCATAGCAACACACAGATACACTTGTGTGCAGGTACATGTATGTAGGCTCTTATCTGAGATTGGGAGCAGTATAGTGCTGCGTAAAAGCACAGACATAGAGCATTTACCCCTGTTTTACAGCTAAAGTCTCTGAGACCACAAAGCAGGAGTAATGTGTCAGTTGAATATCATGTTTATAAGAAATTCTCATGATATAAGCATAAGTCATGAAACTTTAGGGTTACATTCGAAAAAATGGAGAGAATCCATTAAATTGGGCTTAACAGACAGTATTACTGTGTGTGTCTGCTGCATATCAAGTACTCTCTGATGTACCTATATGATAAGCTTTAAAAGTAGAACGCACATACAATTGTGCGTGTTTCCTCTAGATGGAGTCTGATAAAGAATTTGTCCAAACAGACAAATATTGTCTGAGACTCAGCGAGCCAAAAAACAGCTATGAAAGCCCTACAAACAGTAGGTTGGCATGTAATGGGTCAGAAATTATTTTCTGAAGCAATCTGGCCAAAGACAGCATTTTTTAATCTTTATTCCTCTGTTGAACTGTAGTTTAGTTTATTGTTTTTTTTTTTATTTTTACAGGACACTGCCATAAGTTGTCCATATCAAGCATTTCATGTAAACACTACATACAGCTGTTTCCAAAAATACCAAATAAAAATTTCAATTTAATCAGTAAAGGAGTCTTGTTACTATGTATGCAACAGTGTTCTCTTCTTTTTCTCCTCTATATATGACTGTACACGTCCAACAGTGTCATCAGTAGAGAGTTGCAGTGTACTCGGCCAAGATCCATCAGCATTTTCGGGGAAGCAGTTATTCCTGCCTGGACATCCATGGTCTTGCTTTCTGGGATCCCAGGAGTTCTGTCAACAGGGCGTTCTAGTCAGAGAGAACATACATTCCCTCTGTGCCCATGTCTGTCTGCTGCGGCCAGAGCTTGGGTTACACTTCTTTCTCCAAAATCCAGCCAGGAAAAACAAATGACATCCTTTTTAACGTTTGGAATCCAGGACAAAATTTTTTTCCCCCATTCTCTCCCAGTTTGGATCATGATAGATCCATCAACATCGGCCTGGTAGTTTGAGCCAATTGTTCTGCTCGGCCATGATTTGATGGCTTCCATATGAGTGGGTATCCTCTTATATTATAATGGGAACAGCAATCAGGATCAGTGTGTGAACGGTGGCTGACATCCTGCCATAAAGTACAGTGGAACAGATGCTTGCAGGCACTGGCATGTGCACACATAAGAAACACACACCTAAAACCTGTGAATACGTGCCTGTACACTTTAAGATTTGACTGAATCCAGACAATAGTTTCTCACAGACACATTCACACACACACAGAGACACTGAGCGCATATCTTGTGATGCTGTTAGTGTTGTCATTCTTCATCTCATATCAATGGTGCACCATCAGTGGTGGTTTCAGCCTTCAGGATGGGGATAGTTCTGGAGACAGCACTTTAACGGTGAGGTAAAATAGCTCTGTCATTCCCAATCCCAGCTCAAATCCATCAGCTCCATCGCTCCCGTCACCAAAAGAAACTGGGAGAGGGAGAGATGGTGATCACCAACTTGGCAGGCACAAGGAATAATTTGGAAATCGTAACGGGGACCAAAAACTGGTCCAGAAATAGACCCCTTAACAGTGTAACATTGGAGAAAGAAAGCCATAAGTAGAGGGCTATTGGAAGCATAATGAAAAATAATACAGTGTGAGAATGGAAAGCTCAAATCCTGAAGGGTTATTAAATTGTGGTGGTTGTGAAATGACCAAATAGAGTAAAAATACAAACTGCACCAGGAAAAGTCAACTGTGTATTGTAAAGATACTGAGGTCAAAAGAATATTCTGGATGTTTAGCAGCAAACTTACACAAACAAGGAGGGGATTGTTTTAGTTTTATATTCAGTGCCAACATACTGAACAACAAATCTGACAAACTGGTTCTTGGTTTACCAGAAAGCAGTCCCATAGTGGTCATGCTGGATTTTAAAGTGTGAAACTGATTACTGTCAGTTCTGTCCGTTTTGTACAAATATAAATAAAGAGTGCAGACGTTTGTCTTTTCAGATTTCTGACTCAAAAAAGTATTAAAATCAAGTTAATGGTTCCAATATGGAGGGTTGTGTCTTGACATTATAAGGATATTAGAAGGATAGGCTCACATTTTCTTGTTGTTGCTGCTACAAATGTTTCTCCTGTCCATACTGACCAGTGTAAGAGATAAGAGGCAAAATCTATGCAAATGTTGCCAAAATGATTTGTTAAAAATAATTATAGTCTATTATTCAACTGAAAATCACCAGAGTGCCTCGTGGCCTGGGGCTTAAAGGCACTGACTGTAAACTGCAACCCTTTCAAACAGCTGGGAACCCCCCTCACCTAATTTCAAGATATTACCACTGGTTGCTAACATTATCATTACCATTGGAAAAACTTCTAGACAAATGGGTGAAAGTATAGATATTTGCAGTTGTGAATATGAGAAGGGAAAAAGCAAACCATCATCCATTGGGAGTAAGGAGATTAGATCCATGGCCAGATATAAACTCTGTAGCACCAAATCTGAGGTCAAAGAACATTTTTAGCACATTTGTGGTATCAGATTAGGTTGATTACTTAGTTTATCACACTAGTCGAGGGAGTGTCTTTGTTAACATTGTATAGGAGTGAATGAGTCTGATATTCTGTCTGGTCAGGTTGACCGGAGGCTCTCATATGGGGATCTGCTGTCTCTCCCTTATACACCACCAAATCTGGGCCATAATCACACCCTAATTCACACACTCATAAATCTTCTCCCCCAGGCTCTGATGTCAGCCCTATCCACCGACACACACTCGCACATACACACACACATATAATGTTCATCATAAACTACTGCGGGAGGATATTTTTAACAATTCATTTCAATGCCTTCCCAGTGCCAAAGTTTGGGGCCTTTGAAGTCTGAGTGGAAGTGCAAGAGAGGGCTAGTTTAATTTCACTTTACTCAAAGGCTGCCAAGGTCCACGAGGACTTTCAAAAGCATTCAGACAGCTATAAAATTAAGCCCTGCTAAAAACACAACATAATGAAAAAGGGGGGTTTTCAGGGAAAAAAAAAAAGTCATGTTCAAGTTCTTTCTACATGTGAAGTTAAAAGGGAATATTCAGGGGTGGGATAGCATTTCAAAACATTTATCAAATCTGTTGCAGGACATACATTCATGTGTTTATGGTGCCTGTGAGGATACAAAATAGCATGGTACAGCTTGTGAAATGAAGAACAGATCCATTGCAAAGAGCAATTTAGGACAAACTGACAGGAGATTTCAACTGTGGGGATATAAAATTCTGGCATGTCTTACACTTCAATTGCTTTGAAACAATATCCAATCACCCAGTCCCTTTCTACTTTGTCTTTGAGAAGTGAAGGGTCAAGAGAGCAGGATATGATATACAGGGAGGGTGTGACAGATGTATACAGAGATGAATATAGAACCAAATAGCAAGCAATGTAAGAAGGAAACGCAAAGGAAACAGAGGCACCTACACATAGGGATCTGAGAAAATACTGAGAAAACTATGGCTACTACTTTTTTTTTTTTTTCTGTAATCACAGAGTTTTGTTGGCATATGATGCTGGTACCGGCATTTTTTCTGTGTTTTCTGCTCAAACTAGATAGTTTCTGTCTGCTTGGATTTGAAAGTTTAGTTGGCCCCTCACTAACTGTAATGTAATGCGTAAGATTCTGCTGTCTAGTTTGTAAATTAAAGTGTGATGACAGCTGCTGTGCCAAGTATAAAACGCTGAACATTGGCTAACCATAGCCTCAGTTTGTGCTTCTCACTCAGAGCTGCTGATAGCATTAGCTTAAGCAAGCCTGATAAAAGCAGGAAAATGTTATGACTAAGATTTATTTCTCTGCAGTGGCATTAAATGCATGGGTTCACAGTAACTGTACCATATTCACAGCTTAACAAGATATATAGGGCTGACGAACAGCAGCATTACCCATTTTAACAGCAGGTTATGACTATGTACTGACAGTCCCCCACTGACGCACACACCAGAAACCTCTTGTAGCAGAGCTAACACAGCTATAACACAGTGACTCTCTCATAGAGCCATAATGTGCTCCTAGTGACCATCAAAGCTTTGCCAGGCCCTGTGTTTTTCAATTTACAGTAGCTCTGCCTCTGTCCTTGTTAAACTGACCAACAATCAGTCAGTCTCACCTGTGTTCCCTGAACCTCCAAGTCATTGGCCATGTCTCCTACAGTTGTTGTTCCCTCACTCCTCTGTAGAATTTTTAAAATATGCTTGGAGATAGTGTTCAAGCAGAATTTACACTTTAAAGTGTGATGCATTACCAGAACACTCAGAATGATTTATAATTTTATTATAAATGCCTTGTTTTAAAATCCTAATTGATTTACAATTTTGGCAAAGCGGTTTCTGTTGGATTAGGCTGTAATGGCTTGTAATTTGTTCATTAGACTTTATTCCATTTCTTCTCTATTTATTAATATGCCAGTGTCATTGAAATTCAAGGGACCTGAGAACAAGAACACCCATAGAAGGAAATTCGATTGACCATTCTCTTAACCTCTAACCCCAACAGCAACGGTACAATCTTAGCAGCTGTAACTAAACATGACAGGCCGTAGTAGCCATAACTTTCAAGGCCAAGGGGAACATCATTCATTTATTAAGCCACGCTGTAGATTATGTAGACGAATAACAGCCCCGCTGATGACTATATAGCTGACAAGTATTTCTTCTCTGTGTAGAAGCTTGTACTGGATGTCAGAGTTTAGGCTACCATTAGCGGCTCTAACCCCAGCAAACTTGCTGTTTGTTTGCCATCAATTAGTCTTCATCCTAAAAGCCTTCTCATTGATAACACTAAAAGTGAAAACACATTAGATGAAGAATGACGTCAGCTAAGCAACAAACCAACCAAAGTTATGTTGTAACAAGATATCAGTCTGATTTTAAACTTCTCTTTATCATACTAGGACCAACTGGCACAACGGAAGAACATGTTCCACATGCTGTTTCTTTATTCTAGTGATTTCTATGGATCATCAACAGGTGAGGTTGCTGGCTTTTTACCATTAGCTTTCGCCTTAGTCTTTTAGTATGATATCATGTGTGTTGCCTCATGTTCATATTTACAACCCCTTTGACAAATTCTCATTTTAAAATGAGTCGACTGGAAAACTTAAAAAGTCATCAGGAGACAGCGTTTTTAGTCAAGTCATGGAGCTAGCTTTAGCTTTAGCTAGCTAGTGACAGTTGTCATTTCAGCTGCCAAAATATCAGTCCTGGCTATTAAAAGCTACTTTTGTTTACTTCTGCCTGAAATCAAGGACCCATTGTTTATAATTACTATGTTACCATTATTGTAAAAAACTGCATCTTGTACCATGCAAGGACAGGGAGCTTGACAGGCAAACATTCGATGCTGCAACATAATCCAAACATCAGACAGTAAGAAACATAGATTAGAAAACAGCAGCAAAGTAGATGATACAGAGTAATCAGAAACATTGCTGAAAATGTGCTGTATGCACAGCATCATCCATCATTGCTGTATTAAAGTGTTACCAAATGCAGGGGAGGAATGAGCATCATCTGTGAGTGATGCAGAAGAGAAGAAAATAAGAGAGAGTGAAACCTAAGAAGAGAGAGGTCCTTCTCCCCTCCCCTCCTTCTCCTCCCATCGGTCTCCAGCACATTAATTGAGTTTGGATGGATTGAAGATCGATGGTGGGGAGGCCCCTCGATTGCTCGGTGGTAAGAGGGATTAAAATTTGAAATCAATTAGTTTTGTGTCTGCAAACCCTTACCTCTGCGGGAAGAGAAAATCAATTAAGGAAATTAAAAGTTGAAGCAGCGACAAGAAAGTCATTTTCAACGAGCTCCTCGGTTTTCATCTCGGCCGGGCCCAGGCACCGAGTGGCACTGGGATCAGATGGTGCCTTTATCTCAGTTCCCCAGATGAGGTATCTGACCTTTGAACTTTTGGCCTCTGAAGTGAGGGACTCCCAGGCGCACCTGGCTCACCGTGTTGCTTGGAACACACACAAAGGGACACACACGCTGAGATAAAAATGAAACCACAGTTTCACCTCAAAACTGTTTCTGCACAAAGAAAGCTGAAAATCCATAACATAAAGAGTATTTATTTAATGTACAGCAAGCAAAGCCCTGCACTTCTCAACCTTAGCTATAGAAAAATATGGCTTTATTTCATCCCGAATTTCACAAAAGGCCCAAGCTCTTAAACATCAAACTCAGACTTCAAGCTCTGAAGGCTTTGGAGAAACATTCAAACAATCCCCTGGATGTCCTCTCTCATGGTATAGAAATGTATATGCTCTCTATCTCACACAGCCTATAAGTGTGTGTTTGTTGTCAAAAATCACCTCTCCAGCTCAGTAGCTCCTAATAGCAGACGCGTAGTGATAAAGGTGCAGATAGATGCTGGCCACAGAGATAGAGAGGTTAGAGGTAAGGAGGCAGGGCGTCTCTTTGAAGATGACAGTCTATTCTGCCTGGAAACAGACTGCACAGCTCAGTCAGTCAATAGCCGTCATCGTCTTCTCTGCAGGGAAACATCACCAGGGGTCAGAGGTCAGCTGGTCAACAGCAACAGCAGTAGATTTACTGTACAGGGTGGAGGTGAAAGACCTCACTACAGAGTGACTTAAAATGGTGTATGGTTAAGCAAATGTAAACACACATGCTTTACATTTTTTTTGACACAAGACTTCGTCATGTTATACTGTAGATCTATGGAAAGTTTCTCTGGTGGATTTTGCTGCTTGAGTTGTAAAAAAACATACAAAGGTCTTAGTGGACAACTGAGCAAAAGAAATATTTAATAATCAATGTTTATATTACATTTTACTGTTGTGTCATTTTATAAATGTTGCTGATGTTCATTTCTGTATAATACGCTGCAGGCACACTGAAGTATCACTGTCCACAGAATGTTGTAGTGAATTGTTTTTTGTTTTTTTTAACAATGTGAACCATCCATTTAATTTAAAAGTTGATTAACATTAAATTCTGTTTTTCAGAGGTTGTGAGGATGAAATCAACACCCCATTACAGAACTTAGTGTCATCATAATTTTAAAGCTATGTGAAAACTAACCAGGCAGCAGGCATAATATGCAGCTTCAAAAATGCAGAGTTCAGAGTAAATCCTATTTGCCTACAGTAGGTGACTGTACAGGTGAAAGATGATTTTATCCCGTGTGACAGTAGGGACGTTATCTCCAAACAATTCCATGCACTAATCCACAAGGAGGATTATCAGCACCTTCTAACAACCTACAATATACATATGAGCAATTTTCAACCTTCTACCTCTATTGTTAAGGTGTGTTTATGCGTGTGGTCACAGCATTCTCTATGTTGCTCCATGATTCATCCTCATAGCACAAACTACATGAACCTTAGTTCCTCCTGTTATCCCACTGAGTTGCATTTTCACTGGTAACAGATTGATGTTGACCTGACTAAGGTTTGCAAACTGTTATGTCTGCTTCAATGCTATGGTACACTGAGTTGATCATGAGATACAGAGAGCTGTGATCTACAGACTGTAAAGTGTAAAGAGGTAACTTACCTATGAATAATGTGTCTGTAATGTAAAACACTAAGAAGGTTGTCTGCTTCAGTTTTTTTACTGACTACTAAAGAAACACAAGCCTTTCACACTGTTTCACAAAATACCTCAATGGGCAGAGTCATAATTGAAAACCAGTGTAGGAAATTTTTTAACAGCAATTAGTGATTATTTTCACCCAGTGTCTGGTAACATTTACAGGGTGAGTGGATACTAAAGTTTCAAAGTGCAAAGTTTCCTCTTGCTGCTTTAAGTTGACCAATGCCACTTTAAACGTTTTCTTTTTTTTTTTTTTGACATTATGTTTATTATATCATGCTGTGATTATAATTACCTTGCACTCACAATGTGCTTTTTAATGCCTTATGAACACCACTTCAAGAATTACCCACCAAACTTAGACGAACACACATGCACGCACACACGCACACACACACACCCTCCACACACTCAGTGGATAAAGGAGCTCTTATGTCAGCGAGAGAGAAAGGAGGGAGAAAAAGCTCCTCCACTCTGTCTCCCTACAAAAGAAGCAAACAGGCTTTGATATCGGTGAAGAGAAGGTCCCTCCAAGCCCAGTTGGAAGTAATCTATTCTATACATATAAAGACACAGAGCCATTTCCCTGCCCTGCACTCGTCCTACAGTGGAGAGTCTTTCCAAAATGGGACTGAGACAAACAGAGAGCGTGATGGAATGAAAAGAGGGGCACGGGGTATGAGGACGTAAAAGGATATGAGAGGAGAGGGGATGAGAGGGGTAGAGGAGAAACAGGGGGAGAGAGGGTGAGAGGTGAGATGAAGGGGAGGGGAGGGTGGGGGAGAATGAAGACAGAGCGGAGAAAAATCATCTTATCCCAAAGTATCTGCACCTGAGAGCAATTTGTCCCCAATTTTGGGAGCTTAATCACACCATTGAAGTGTGTGCACACAAATACTGACACACATACACACAGCAGCAGCAGCATTTGCCAGGCCTGGAGGGAGTTAGACACGCGGATGATGTCTTCTGGGAAAGCTGCAGGGGTCTTTGAAGAGATACCCAGCTCTCCACCACTCTGCACGCTAGACAGTGGGGGCCTTCTCATTTCTAGTACAGCAAGTGTATGTGTGTTTATGTGTGCTCATGTGTGTGTTTGACCCAGGCCCCTCCATCTTCTGACACAGACTGTTTTTTTTTCTTAATAATTATAGTTTTTTCTGGAGTTCAAGCACCAAGCATTCTCTCTCTCTCTCCTTTTTCCTTCATTCTTTTTTCTGGCAGTCGGTGAGCTCTTCTTGTAAGAGGGTATGGAAAGGAAAGAAAGAAAGAAAAGAAAGAAAGAAAGAAAAAGAAAAATAATAAGTAATTTGCCCAACTTTCTGTCTTTCTTATCTGTGTTTCCGGAAACATGTTATCAGCCCCGGGATACAACCCGGATCCCCTATGACAGTTGAGCACAAAACCTGCCTCAGATTGATAGATGATGGAATGAGACAGAGAGGGAGGAGAAGAGGCACTCGAGTGGCATGAGGAGGAGGAGGTGAGGAGCTATGGTGAGTGAGTTGTTAAAGCGCTAGAGCTGTTATTGCAACGGGTGGTTTGTGGATGCAAACTACTACTCCAACCAGGTGAGTGAGGGAGAGTGAAAGAAAAGGAGGATAAGAGAGTGAGAGAGAGAGATGGTAAACTAGAGTGACCAGCAGGAAACCAGCTATGTCATTAGGCTTTGCGATTCAGTTAATAACCAAATCAGGACAGTTAAAACACTTGGTTTTAATTAGAGTCCACAAATGCTGCTCTGACTTAAGATATAGGTTCCAGTATCTGGGAATGCGAACCCAGAAAGCCAGCTTTGTCAAAGCCACGTGGGACATAAAAGTCAGGAAACTGAGTAATGCTGAAGCCAAAATGATGACAATGTCAAAGTATGTCTCAATTTCTAAGAATACATGATATTCAGAATTGTGTAACACATATCTCATACAATGCTGCTGAAATATATTTAATAGTACTGTGTTGTGAAAATATTGATGATCGAAGACCCAATAGTGGGAATGCAACTTATTCTAGTATCTAGGGCCTTCAGAAAATATAAAAGAGAATGGTGAGCAACCAAGCAAGCATGGAAAATGGAGCTTAGAAAACATCGCAGTTCATTATGTATGCTGGAGTGGCAGTCCATTCCATGTTATTAATGCCGCAACCTTTAGAATCAAGGGGTTCACCTGACTTCTAAGCGAGCATACACATTAATTTTATGCCCAGCCAACACCGGAGAATCTCTGAGTGTCACGCCCCGACTTTCTCCAATATCAGGGTTTTAAGAAAAAGAAAACAAAAAAGATACTAGCACATGAATGAAGAACAA
>BRZM01000200.1:57288-147052 GCA_033238685.1 Lates japonicus | reverse complement strand
AACCAGACTGCACAACTCAGTCAATCAATAGCCGTCATATCTTCTCTGCGGGAAACATCACCAGGGGTCAGAGGTCAATAACAACAACAACAGTAGATTTACTGTACGAATTGGAGGTGAAAGACCTCACTACCGAGTGACCCAAATGGTGTGGTTAAATGATGTAAACATGCTTTGTTTTTGACCTAAGACAAATCATGTTATACTGTAGATCTATGGAAAGTTTCTCTGGTGGATTTGCTGCTTGAGTCTGTAAAAAACATACAAAGGTCTTAGTGGACAACTGAGCAAAAGAAATATTTAATAATCAATGTTTATATTACACATTTTACTGTTGTGTCATTTATAAATATTTGCTGATATTTCATTTCTATGTCGCTGAGCACACTGAAGTATCATCCACCAGAATGTTGTAGTGAATTGTTTTATTTTTAACAATGTGAACCATCCATTTAATTTAAAAGTTGATTAACATTAAATTCATTTTTTCAGAGGTTGTGAGATGAAATCAACACCCATTACAGAACTTAGTGTCATCATATTTTAAAGCTATGTGAAAACTAACCAGGCAGCAGGCATAATATGCAGCAAAAAGTAGAGTTGGGTAAATCCTGTTGCCTACAGTAGGTGACTGTACAGGTGAAGAATGATTTTATCGTGTGACAGTAAGGTTATCTCAAACAATTCAGCCACTAATCACAAGAGGAGGATTATCAGCACCTTCTAACAACCTACAATATACATATGAGCAATTTTCAACCTTCTACCTCTAATATTGTTAAGGTGTGTTTTATCGTGTGGTCACAGCATTCTCTATGTTGCTCATGATTCATCCTCCTGCTTCAAACTACATGAACCTTAGATTTCCTCCTGTTATCACTGAGTTGCACATTTCACTGGTAACAGATTGATATTATTATGACTGGGTTTGCAGCTGTACTCTTAGCTTCAATGCTATGGTACACTGAGTTGATCACTTGAGATACAGAGGCTGTGATCTACAGACTGTAAGTGTAAAAAGTGCTTACAAGATAATGTGTCTGTAATGTAAAACACTAAGAAGGTTGTCTGCTTCAGTTTTTTTACTGACTACTAAAAAAAACACAAGCCTTTCACACTGTTTACAAAATACCTCAATAGAAGAGTCATAGTGAAACCAGTGTAGGAAATTTTTTAGCAGCAATTAGTGATTATTTCACCCAGTGTCTGGTAACGACACAGGGTGAGTGGATACTAAGTTCTCAAAGTGAAGTTTCCTCTTGCTGCTTTAAGTTGACCAATACCACTAACATTTTTTTTTTTGACGTATATTTGGCTATCATGCTGAACACCACGGTGCACTCACAATGTGCTTTTAATGCCTAGACACCACTTAAAAATTACCACCAAACTTAGGCGAACACCGCTTATTACACGCACACACGCACACACACACCTCCACACCTCCAGTGGACAAAAGGGCTCTTATGTCAGCGAGAGAGAGAAAGGAGGGAAAAAGCTCCTCCTCTGTCTCCCTACAAAAAGCAAACAGGCTTTGATATCGGTGAAGAAAGTCCTCAAGCCAGTTGGAAGTAATCTAGCCTATGCATACTTAAGACCGACATTTCTACCTGCACTACGTCCCTACAGTGGAGGTGCTTTCCAAATGGGGACTGAGACAAACAGGGAAGCGTGATGGAATGAAAAAAGGGGCACGGGTATGGGGCGTGAGGATATGAGAGGAGGGGATGAGAGGGTAGAGGGAGAAACAGGGGAGAGAGGGTGAGGTAGGATGAAGGGGAGGGAGATTGGGGAGGAATATGAGGAACAAATGGAGAAAATCATGCCTCAGTATCACACACAAAGGCAAGAACATTATTTGAACAATCCACCATTGAAGTGTGTGTGCACCTGAAAATGCAGCCACACATACACTGGCAGCAGCAGCAGCATTTGCCAGGCCTGGAGGGAATTAGACACAGCGGATGATGTCTTCTGGGAAGCTGCAGGGGTCTTTGAAGAGATACCCAGCTCTCACCACTCCTGCCACGCTAGACAGTGGGGCCTTCTCATTTCTAGTACAGCAAGTGTATGTGTGTGTTTATGTGTGCTCATGTATGTGTTTGACAGGCCCTCATACTACAACACAGACTGTTTTTTATACTCACATTCTCTTTTCATGGTCATTTCAACATTCCCCTCTCTCTCTCTCCTTTTTCCTTCATTCTCTTTCTGGGTGAAGTAGCCGGGTGGAGGAGCCTTCTTGTGGGCGAGGGTGGTATGGAAAGAAAGAAAGAAAGAAAAAGAAAGAAAGAAAGAAAGAAAGAAAATAATTGCACTTGCCTAACTTCTTTCTGTCTTTCTTATCTGTGTTTCGGAAACAGGGCATTAGCCTCTGGAGCACAGCCAACCCTGGATCCTTATGATTAGGTTATAATAAAAACTGCCCCCAGATCAGATGAGATGATGGAATGAACATTTGAGAGGGAGGAGAAGGAGTAGGCACTGTGAGGGTGAAGAGGAGGAGGAGGCAGAGGGAGTTTTGCGGTGAGGAGAGTTTGCTTAAAGCGCTGAGCTGTTATTGCAACGGGTGGCTCAGGAATGCAAACGCTCACTACTCCAACCAGAGAGTGAGGGAGAGTGAAAGAAAAAGGAGGAGAAGGAGAGGGAGAGAGAGAGAGAGAGATTGGTAAACCAGAGTGTGACCAGGCAAACCACATTATGTCATCAGGGCTTTATGATCTGCTAATAACCAAATCGTATTGAAGAAAAACACTCTGGTTTCAATTAGAGTCCACAAATGCTGTTTGACTTTAAGATATAGGTTCCATATCTGGGAATGCTAACCCAGAGCTAATTGTCAAAGCATGTGGACATAAAAAGTCAGAAACTGAGTAATGCTGAAGCCAAAAATGATGATAAATGTCAGCATATGTCCTAATTTAAGAATACATGATATCTAAAATTGTGTATTGCTTATATTCTATATAATGCTGCTGAAACATATTTTAAATAGTACCAGTTGTGTGCATGACATTAATTAACATCCAGAAAGGGAATGTAATCCTATCCTCTTAAATTGGCAATTTTAAGAAAAACATGTCAAGGCAAAATGCAGAGCACGGCAAGAAAGATGAAATGAGCCTAGAAATACCGTCTATTATGCATGCTGGAGGAAACTATCCGTTGAAGGAACAAGCTGTGACCTAGAATTATAAGGTTCACTCTTGACTTCTTTTGTCAAAAGTGAGTTATACACATTACTGAGGTCACAGCCAACACTGAGGACCTTGAGGTCATGCCCTTGGATTTTTTCCAAGAACAGGGTTTGCAGCAAAGTAAAACAGTAAAAAAATACACTAGCAGATATTTTAAAGGTGATTCCAGATAAATGTTTTGACTTTTCTCCAAACAAATATAGTCCATAGTAGATATATTTCCTGATTTTAGGTCACAGATACCCGATCAAAGAACTGGTAAGGAGTAACCTGACTCACTTCAGTACTCAACAATATTTTAGACATCGGCACTACCGACACGTCAGTTTGTCCTCAAAATATGGTTCAATAATTTGGTATCAGATTTGTACCATTGCTGATTGAAGCATTATTAAATAAATATAACTTCTATGGGCAGCAATGTTCTTCATTATTGATAAATATATTGATTTCCTTTTTTTTTGCTAAATCACATTACATAAAATGTTTGAATTACTGAATATGTCAAAATAGTTGTGCAGTTGATCATTGCTCATGTTCTGAGCTCATTTCTGTGCTTGTCACTGCTTTGTGATGTGAAGGAGGATTGCAGAATGCACAGGAGAGATCGAAATTATGTGAAAACTGGATGAAGGCACACTATCACTTCCAAAGATGACACAATGAAAATTGTAATACGTAGGAATCTCTGATAAATTCATGTCCCTAGCTGTTGAACAGTTAGTCATCTGATGCCTCCTAATCCTCACTGTATTCCCAAGTGAGTTGAGATGACAATATTCAGTTTTAGTCAACTCTTCATGACAGATTCCGTTTCAGGACCAGGATTTGATAATGTATATTAGGTAATCATAATAGGAACATAACAAATATAATAAATTAATAAATAATTATTTTTCATATTCCTTAGGCTACCCAAGGTTTGACCAGTAAAAGATAACTTAACTGCATGTCGCTTTGCTATATATAACCACTCAGAAAGTTAATAACATCACAAAGCATTGTAACAATGCTTTATTATCATGTTGTTATAACAATTTGTTATAATTTATAGACCAATAACAGCGTGTAGAAGATAGAACCCCAGAAACCACAAAGCAGGAACAGGAGCGGTCACTGCATAACACTGCAGATTAAATCGAAAGTTAATACTTAATGCTGTGTGGCTGCTTGGAAGAGCCTGAAGAGCAAAGATACTGTGATGCTGTTTCAGACATGCCAATGCGTTGACTGGCCTGATTAGTACTTTTAATTAGTGGCTAACACAACCAGAAAACATCCTGAGACAAATCACTTCTGAGCAGCACAAAAAACCAAGGGTAGAAGGGAGGAATTGGGCGTAAAGTTAACCCATCCATCACCCTGTCTCAAAAGGTTCTAATTAGCTGGGGCCAATCAACAGATGCGACCATCAGACCCGCGTCAGCCTAGACCAAATTGCCAGAGCACCATTAGTCATCATTACGCTGCCCGAGCCAATGGCGCTGCTGGATGATGGAGGTTGGCGGGCGCTGGCTGCCAGGATGCGGGGGTTTTAGAGGACGAGGTGAATGGGCCGAGACAGCTTTATTCATCCAACTTAAACGGCCTCCAAGGAGAAGTAGAGAATGTCAACGGGAGAGGACGACACGAGAGATATCGACCCCTTTCCTTCCCAAAGAAAAAGAAACACCTCCTCCTCTGCCTCAACACCCTCAGGCCTGTTCGAGCAGACGCTGGGAGACAGGTGGAGAGAAGAGGGAGGGAGAAGGGAGATGAGGGAGGATGCTCATGTCCCTCATTCATTCTCTCTCTTCTCTGGCTCATGCTGGCTGTGATTTTTGTTGGCAGTGCATCTGCTTTACAGCAATACGATACGTTACCCAAGGGCCTTCTCTGGCTTTGAACGCCAGTGAACAACTGTGGCAAGGAGACATGGACTAAAATAAAACAATGCCGCTTGGAAAAATGGGCACTGATATAAAAAAATGGTAAGAAACAAGCATCATAAAATATGTGACATGGCAGACTTGTTCGCAAAGTTTAATGAAGCAAAACCATTAGGATTATATTTTGTTAATGGTAATTGTTGCTCATATTGTTTTTTAAGTGTTTCTTTCCTGTCATTAAAAAGCTAGACAGGCTTAGAGGAACAAAGGGTAGAGGGAACACAGTTCCAGACACACAAAGTCACTCTACTACCCACACTCTCAACACACACTGGTTTTAGTGTGTATGGCTACAATGTGTATTAACTGTGCACACCAAAGATGTGGTTACATTAGCACTTAATAGAACACTGCATACTAGTTGTATGGCACCTTCTTTTTAAAATAAAGAAAAATTTGTTCACAAGTGTATTGGTGCAATTATAATTATACTATATACATTCCCATACACATACTGCTGCTATGTACATTACACATAAGGTACTGGTTATATTCATATTGAAATTACCCTAGTGTTTTTTTTTTTTCTTTTTC
Source organism: Lates japonicus (assembly GCA_033238685.1). Lineage (NCBI taxonomy): Eukaryota > Metazoa > Chordata > Actinopteri > Centropomidae > Lates > Lates japonicus. Next base: position 141,393 of record BRZM01000200.1, on the reverse strand, counting down.
TGTCATTTTAAAGGTAAAGATGTTCTATGACATTTTGCCAATGCTAGTGCTAGGGACAATGTTCATGAGTAAAATTATTTACACACACATATGTGCACATGCTCAGGAACACAGGTGACGTGGATACATCCCCGTTAACGGTTTCTCACTATTCTACTGATAACAGCTATGGTAGTAATATTGGAAAGAAATGGCAGTAAAAAAGTTAATCAGAGCTTAATATGACATAAGCAATGCGATTAAAATTGTTTTAAATGTTTTAGAGGAAGTAAATGCATTTAAATACAATCTAAATGATTCAAGGATAGGGTTTTGGAAAGAAGCAATGAATGTAATCATAGCTGTTTGTTTACAAGAAAATTGCACAGGGCACCTTTAATTTCTACCAACTTTTCTTATTTTAAGGTGTTTTTTACTTTTGACTTAAGTTTGTTTACTATAGTTGTACACACAGGCAGGTTTCCCTGTACACCCACTTTCAATTGTAGAATTAAATTATATTATATTAGATTTAATATGATTTAATTATATAATTGACAAACTGTTGGCTTGTATACATCCTGTCAGATCATCTTGCCCAGTGAAAAAACCTGAGTGCTCCTTGTACATCAGTAGTTACTTAGTTGAGCAAACGCGAGATAGAAAATGATATCAAACTATGAACAAAGATAAATTGTAATAAACCACTTTCACTCATTCAAACAGAGTGCTACATTTACACACCTCACACACATACACCATTGTTGTTTTCCGACACTGAAAAATATAGATATGTACACAACATCATGCACAGTTAAACATTATCATAGCTGGCTATATGTCCAACACACATGGTTGCTTTTTTGTACCCATTTTCAGCCACTTTCACTCTCCCTGTTACACCCACACACACACACCCAGACGTTGCGCTGTGGGTGAACTCTGGCATGGTGTTTCCTGATGTCATTAATCAGGGTTCTCCAGGGCCACATTGCCACATTTCACCTACTACAGCTGCTGCTCAGGCCAAGTCCAGTAATCACTACTACCAGCCACCGAGCCACAAGCACGCCAGCAGAAAAGGCTCCAGGACCTGCACACGGGCCAACTCGCCAGCCCACGCCAATCAAGTCCACTCCAGGAACGAGCCTGATACCAACAGAGTCGCTTCTGAGCCCAAACACATTACATGAATTCAGAACATTAGTTTGCTTACATATGAATTGGCGCATTGATGAACAGATGTCTACTTGCCAGCAATGAGTTCTTTATGCAGCCAAATGTTGTAGACAATTTGTCGACATTTGAAAGAAATTGCCCCTCATAAAATGGTGGGACAGCTAAAAACCACAAAGCCCAATAACAGCCCTCTGAGTTTCCCTCGCGGGCCTGCTGCTTCTTCATTTCTTCTGCTGCTGTTATTGAGCTGACCTCACTCCGGGTCTGGCATACAGAGACTGTTGTCTAAAGCATATTCTCCATCAGTCATTGGTTAAATGTCTGGAGCCATAACAGGACATGACCACACAGACAGGAGACATATTTAAGATTTTATAGAGTTCAGTGAAAAAGGAAAAGCTAATGAAGAGAGAAGGGCCAGGCAAAGCAAATAGTTCTTATACTAGCAGGAGCTGTTTGTTTTTGTTGCAGCTCAATCTACAGGAAATGTATGACTCATTGCAGGAGGAGATGTAAAAGTGTTTCCGAATGTTTCAGAAATAGGGTTTTTTGTGTTATCAGCATCAGGCTGGAACAATGGAGGATGTAATTATACCATATATGTACATATTTGGACGGATGTGGGTATGTAAATTTAGAAAGTTGATGAGAAGACGGATACCACTCTCATGTGTTGACCTGACCTGAGTTCCTGAGAACACAGGGACCTCTTCGTCATGGTGCCATTATGTGCCATAAATATGGGGGACATAGGACCTTGGGAACATAGGGAATGACTCTGTTATAACTTCATTGCAATTTCCAAAGTTCTTGCACACCATAGTGTTGTGTGTGGACTGGTGTAGGATCTCACTTTATTGATGATGTTTTGGTTGTGTTGTTGTAAAATAATGAAATTCCTCAAACCTATTTTGATGATGCCAAAAACCAGTAATTGTTAAGTCAAAAGTTGTTTTTATTGGCCCCAAAGTTGGATACATGTTTAAGACAATGTTTCAGAGATGGTTGATATATTTGAAAAAAAAAATCTCCCTTGCCAAGCTTCTGCTGCAGGGCTAGTGGTGTACTAATTTCATACCTGGAAAAAGAAAACTTCTGTAGCTGTCCTCAAAAAACATCAAAACACTGTCTACTTTTTGGCAGACGCAACTCAAATCAGAGCTGCCAGCAGCGCTTCAATCCAAAGACGACAAAAAGGAAAGAGAGAAAAGGAGGAGAAAAAAACATCATCTCAGGTTTACTGCCTTGGAGCAAGAGGGATTGAAATACAAGATACTGGCCGAGTGTGTCGCGTCACCACTGAAGTTTATACACTCACTATACGAGCGCTATTAAAGACAGAAGAAAAAGAGAGCGGAGACAAAGAAAAGAGAGAGGGGAGTAATTTAATTTCATCTGCACTAAAAGGCAGCAAGAGCACCGGGTCAGTGATCTCCGCCTCGTTAGCTCCCCTCACCTCTCTCACGCCAGCCACCTATACTCACTGGGAGGGCCGGAAGGATAATTGCCTCCTCCCTTCCTCATCATCCTCCTTTTCTCTTTGTTCCACCTCTCGCTTGTCTGCTCATCCTCAAATTGCCCTCCCACAGTACAAGTTTAAACGTTTAATTCAAAGTGACGATAGAGATCTCAGATTGGTGTAGAACTTTTTTTTCAGGAGTGAGTGGGATCTTTGACTGTGTGTGTATGTGTGTGGGAGGGTGATGCAGTTCAATGGGTTATTGTAGCAGGTCCAGGAAGTATAAAGGGATCAGCAACATTAAATGGCCAACAGGGTCAACTATCAGATTCCCTTAAGACAAGCCTGAGCAATTAGAGAGAAACAGCACAAGACACACACACATTTAAACACACGCACAGGCATGCACACACATATTCATCACCAACTTGCTGATACAGTGTGTGTATTCCACTTGTATCTGATTTTAAAAAAGCAAGCAAAACCAGATGCACAAACCAGTTACACCACACATGAACAAAACACTCACACATGCACTAACCACCACACACATATTGCACACCAGCACAGCCACTCACACTTCTCACTTCATCACCCTGCGGGCTTGTTAAAAGGCAGTTTGCAGTGTGTAGTAAAGCAGGGCTACGAGTTGCCGCGGCGAGTCAGGTAACAAATTGGCAGGACTGCTTTCCTTGCTGATTGTGGAGTGGTGGCCACCGCTGCCGCCGACTACCCTGTCGGAGGCCCAGGCTCGCGCTGAGCCGCAAGTGAACGAGAGGGAGATGATGGAGACACCATTCGTGCCCTCTCTCTCTCTCATTTTTTTTCTTTTGCCTCCATTTGTGTTTGAGTTTTCACTCTTCCTCTTTTTTTCATCATTCCTCATCCTGCCTCTATCTGTCTTTGTTTGTCCTGTCTCTTTCTATTCATTCTCTCTCTCAGCCTGCGGGCCACCAGCCACATTATTAATCTTTTACACTCCCCTTCTCCTTCTCTACTCATTTGCGCTGTCATCAGGCTTCCTCTGCTGTGTTTTTTCATTCCCAGTCTGTCGCTGTATTTAATTTCAAAGTTTGAACTGAGTTTTAATTCAGTTTGTAGAGGGGTCAGAGAAGACAGGGGAAAAGAGTGGGAGCTATGAGATTCTAGGAATGTGAGACGTGTATTGTCAAGTTCAATTTGCTTTTTACAATGACAACGACAACACTGACATATTATCACCTTATAAAGTCTATAACAATAATTTATAATTAGCATACATTTGGAATCATGTTTCCGGCTGCCTAATTAACTCTCCTTTTAGCTCTGGTTTGGTCGCCACCAACTCCTGAGGGAAATGCTAGCTAAATGCTCCACTATGTTCACTAACTAGTCGCTCTCTCTCTCTCTGTCTGCTGGGCACGTAGCGCACAGTGGTTTTATCAAAGCTTTTTGACTGAAAATAGTTGTCTGTTGCATCTAGACACAATATTGATGAAAGCAGTGAGACTGTACCAAAACAATAAAGTTGTGGGCCAGAAAACAAAGATAATGGGCTGAAAATGCTCTGTTTAACTGAGGGGAAGTACAGAGTCAGGTGATAACTCCCTGTGGGCTCATATGACAACTTTCACATGATACATAATTATTTCATCCATATATAAATAGGGTCAGCTTTAAAGACAAGTATGAATAAACAGTAGAGACATGGAAGAACAGTATTCATTTTAAATTATGCTTTGACCTATCTCTGGCCCCTATTAGGCTGTGCCTTCATAAATTTACTACAGCAGAAAATAAGCAGTTTGATCTGCACTTACTATATTATCATTGTATCTTTTTAGGCTAAACTGCACTGGGAGTTGGGCAGTTTCATCTGAATGCCAAGGCCCACTGAACAGTCCTTATCTAGGTCCATTTTCCTTACCATTAGCAACTAAGCAACCCCTCTGGCACAAGGAACTTTTCTTGAATCATGTTTCTTTGAACTGCCTTACAAAGGAAAAGAATGTGGTTTCAATATGATGTCTGTGTCAGTCTAAGAGTGCATGCAAGTCTACAGAACCATCAGATGGGCACCTTCTCAATAACTGGTGTCTGGTTGAGTTGGGCCAATGACACAGGGAAGGTTCCACTCCACCAGCCTCAAGAGCTAATAGCATCGTAGCAAACAACAACCACTTAAAAACATGCTAAGCTAAAAGGGAATTGTGTTTTCTAACAGTTTTAGCAAAGTTGCCATGTTGCTAAATCTCACCAACTAATTTAGTGAGTATAGTGCTATTACCAGTAGGTGAGGACAAAACTATGAAAATAAGATTCAAGTTGTAGTGAACCTGAATAATTATTTTTAAATGATTAGCAAGACATGTATTTGCTAACAACTTTTTCTCTCTCTTTTACTTGCATTTTAATTTTAATTTTCTGACTCATGCTGCCATATTCTAAGTGTTATTCCACACTCTTGTTTGTCTTTGTGTATGTATGTATGTATGAGCCATGAAAGATTTTACAACCTGGGCTCTGAAAACTTAGTATGTAACTTAGTCTATGTAAACATGCTAATGAAATAATGTATTATCTGCATCTGGTTTGGTTAGTATGAGTAGGAAATAAAAATGGATGTTAATGGAAATTAGCATGTATAATCCTAGCATTACTATGGTAATGCTTATTGAACCTTTTTCAGACATACAGTGGCTCCTTAAAATAAAACTTACACTCAATTGCAGATGCATAAATGTACTTTTAGGCACATACACATGCCACTGAACTGAAGTACAAGCTTTCAGAAGTGTCCATATGGTGCAGAGATTTCAGTCTGGCCTATAGCTGAGGGGGAAGTTTTCAACAGAGCTCTTAAAAAACATGACAAGAGCATAAAGTATTTACTGTATTGTTTCATCAATAAAACAACTCTTCAAAACTTCAAGACAGACATGAAGATGAAACAGATTTTGTTCAGCTTGCTTGTTACGACTCTGTAAAGCAGTGTCCCACAACAAAGGCCTCCCAATAACATGGGGTAATTTTGCCATAAAACCCTAAATGGGCTGTAGAGAGAGGAAACCAGAGAAGAAAGAGCTCAGACTGAAATGTTAAGACTGCACCACTGCTCTACTTCCTGATGGGCAATCACAGGCTGTTCATCCAGGCTTTGCTCTCTCTTCAATGTTAAGTGTGTGTGCTGGAGCGCATGTGTGTGTGCGTGTGTGAGTGAGACTAGAGGCCAACCCTCAAAACACCTATATGATTACAGCCTAGCTCCCCAGTCTCTCCTCTTTTTTTTTTTTTTTTTTTTTATATATCCGGAGTAATGACTGCATGTCCAGACGGCAGGATGACCAGCCCTTTGATTGGACACAGGGCCAAGCTGAGGACACGTCTGATTGGATGCAGCACCGACAGATGGACGAACAGACAGTGAGGTGCAGACAGGAGACGTTCCTGAGTCCAATTATGCAAGCCTCTCTCTCTCTTTCTCTCTCTCTCTTTGTCTCTCTGTTGTTTTTTTTTCTCTTTCAGTTAACGCTCCCTGCCAGACTTTCTCTCTGTCTGCCTCTACCATCCATCATCATGAACAGCATCATCAATGGGGCTAATATTAATGCCAGCCACATCTCTGCATCCTTCCCTGCCCACATACACACGCACGTATAGCTGACATGTTGTAGTGACAGCCCATAATTCTGTGTGCTCTGACCCTGACACAGTGAAACATAAAACACTCTATTTAAAGGGCATAAGCTAGGTTTATAGCCATTCATGTCAGCCTATGCTCCCATGAGGAGTGTACACACAAACATATACATACATGTGTGTCCTTATGTTGTATTACTGTTCTTGTGATGGCCTTTATTTACTGTTCTGACGCTCAAGTCATGATCATTTTTAAAATAATTTAGACCTCATACGGACAGAAATAAGTACACCCTTACTTTTTAGTATCTAAAATGCAGGTTTTCTTACTGACTGTGGACAAAGATGTACATTTAGTGAAGCAGATGGTGACAGAGCGAGCAAGAGAGGGAAAAAGAAGTAGTTTGGAGTCTTGTATGGAGGAGTTTATACTTTATGTCTCTCCAAATTGGAGCCTTTGGCAGTTCCCGGTCTTGCTCATACATGCGTGGCAGCAGATCAATCTCTCGACTCTTTTCAGGCACTTCCTATCTCCGCCTTTAGGTATTGAAATCCACAACTTGTTTCTATTTGCATGTGTCACTGCGCATGAACTCGCCTGTGTGTGTACATATGAGTCAAGTTTAGAGTGAGAAGGAAGTGGGGGAGCATAAAAAGAAACGAGAGCGCAGAGAAGCCTCATGCACCGAGGAGTCACTTTATGTCTCTCCAAACTGGAACACTTGACTCCAGATCTTTGGCTTATTTCTCATGCCACCCCCGGCTGCCAATTCAGATTATTATCCGACTGTATTTGGAAAGTGAGCACGCTTGGTTTTCCTCTGCCAGCCTGCTTTTACTATGATATGATGGAGTGTAGGATGTATGCTTGCTGCCGGTGACAGGGGGACGCATTGTCTGGGTCTGATTGTCCTTCCTCTGTGCAATCAAGAAGGCTTGATTTGGGGAGATGGCATACTTCCTGATCCAGTCATTAACAACTGAACACACTGTCATGACTAGCCATATTATTTTGGCTTTTACTTCCACTTTTACTATTGCTTAATGGTTGTGAGTCATAGGCTGTCCTGCAGTACTATTGTCTTGCCTGATCATGACATTTCCTACACACATTAATGCAGCCTGGTGTCCAGTCGAAAAGCACAAAGGAGCACACACTGTGAGGGCTGAGGCCTGTCCAAACAAATGGCCCAAAGATTAACTACCTCTGAGACTTGTTCTAGTATTAACAAGAGAAAGGTTGATAACAATGTGCTGCAGGGAAACATGTTAACTTAAGGGAGAAAGCAGGAGGTTTGGCCAATCTGTGCTATGGACATTTACAATCTTTTAGTATTTTACAAGTTGAGTTTCTGGCAGAACTGGGATCTGTTTCACTGTCAAGGGAATGGGTTCTATATCCTTAGCTGAGGCGACTAATTTGTCTTTCTGGAACAACTGAACATCAGAGATATCCCCGTGATAACACTTCATTTTTTAAGAGAATAGCTGGGTATAATATGTTTGTGGAGGCTTGCAATTATATATTTCTGCTCATTGTTTTCCCTTGTCTGTCACTGCAGAATGTATTGTCTTTTGACACATTTTATATTTCTTTTTCTTCAAAGACCCAGTTTATAGTTGGATATTATTTTTGTGTAGAGGCAGGCTGGTATTAGATAAGGAAAATGCAAATGTCTCCTTATAAAGATGTTTTCTTGATAAAAATAAGGACTACATGTTAAGTTTTCTCAGCACAGACCTACATTTAGACCTGCTGTAGTAAAAAAGAAAACATGTTCAGATTTATTCATTTTGGATGTAAACAGCAACAAACTGTATGATAACCAAGTTATTCATTATTGTATTCATAACCACTCATTATCTGTCAACCGAACCCTGTCTTCAAAAGATTTGTTACATGAACATAAAGCTGCACACTGAGTAAATGATTTTATGTATTTGCAAAGATCTAGAATGTTTGTACTGAATGTATCAGCAAAACATTCACTGACAACATATGTCATTTGCTCACTTTCAGTATCTGCTGATGACAATTAAACCATGATGAACATTATGGTTCTGTTTAGGCAACTCAGAGCACTTAATTCAACTTTTTCAATTTAACCAAATCTACAATCTTGAGTAAACAAAGTAAAGTTTTACTGAACACTGAATTGGTTTGGTTGGGTGTTGCACCTGTAACCACACGCAGCAGTGATGTCATTCTGGTCACTGGAGTACATTTATACATCACTGCAGCAAGGCAAAGCAAACTGCTGTTTAGTTACTGTGTTGTAGTAGCCTAGACCAAAACACAAGGCTTGTTTCCTCCAAAATCTATTGGTAATCTATAAATTGAATTTAAAGGAGACAGGATTGGTCTGTGATAGCTATTATGTCTGTTATACACAGAAGTATAACATACAGACCCCAGTATTATACTGTATCCAGAGAGGCTGTGAGGAAGACATTCACCATTATAAGCAAAGCAGGACAAAGCAGACAAGTCATTACTTACCTAATGTGGGCAGAAAGAACACAGAGGAGCTCTTCTCACTTGCACAATTAACCCGACCACTTCTAAATACAGTGCATTAGGTTAGTCTGAGGATTTGGATAAATGGCCTGAGATTTCTAATTATGTTCTACTAATATGTGAAAGCAGTGCTAAGATCTCAGCAGGACCACCCACTGCAGGGCAGACAGAAAAACCACTGATGGTGAACTGTATCTCTGGCTGTGTTTTGTTGGTTTTATGTAATGTATTTTCCTCATTCATGTGGGCTTGATTGAATACAAACAATGAAAATGATACCAAGTGGAATTTTTTAAGCACAACAGAGTTAGCGGTGTAGTTCACAGCCATCTATCATCACTGCAGTAAAAGTCAAGTTGTGGTGTTAGTTTCTTAAAGTCAAGAAGTAAGGGCATCTGTGGCAGAGAAGCCATTTTGAACTGAGGTTCAACACTCTCAGAGGAAGAAAGCCAGTGTTGAAGAGGTTGTGTTATATATTTCAACACCACAAGACATGTTGCATTTAAAATAAGGGGAATGAGTTTGCTTTTCTCCAACTGAAACAACTTGCTCTTTTGCCCTGACTGCACTGTTACTATTACTCTCTCAGGGGGTTGTAGCAGAGCAAGAGGAGGAGGCTTGTTGAGGCTAAGTGGGCACATGAAGAAAAAGTTCACATCACAAAATATCCTATGAAATCTAGAGTGTGTGAAAAGTGTCTGAGGGAGGATTTTGCAACAATAGTGGCTGACTAGTTTGTATACCTGTGCCTATACATAAATTAACATTAACAGAAAAGGTTGCAAGTTTTCTCCCCCCAATATATGTAGCATTTTAGTTACCTTTACAGATCCACTGCTGGTTGGACAATAACAGGAAGTGCTGTGAACATATTTTTTCCACATCCTTAAGTCCATATTTTGCTTGTGTATCTGCTCAGATACTGACTGATGGAGATGACAGGGAGGCCTGGCTTCTGTCAGCAACAAAATGGACGGGGGGTCAAGGTTCAGCCAGGAAGTTATAGAGTGATGCTGTCAGTGAGATGGAAGGACAAACACAGATGGAGAGGGAAGGAGATGAAAGGAGACAAGAGAGATTGATGGAAGTGTGTGATGCTGACAGAAAAAAAATTGTGTTTTAAACATAAAAGCAAAGATGGCAACTGAGGGAGATCTGAAGTTAGATACAGAGAGGAATGTCACTGTGGCCTGTGTTAACAGGCCACTTTACAGTACATTTGTGATGAACATAGCATAGTGTGTGACTGCTTTGGAAAAAAATCCACAAACATGTTATAATTTCATTGTATTCTCTACACAGGTGACAGCCCCAGAGTATGTGTAAGTGTATGTCTGTGTTAGTATGAATAAGATCAGTGGAGGAAGCTAAATGATAAATACAGTTAAAGGGGTAATACTACTTGGTTTTCAACCAATAAATAGTTCATAAGAGAACTGTGAGGAGAATCATATTCATGATGTCATGTCCAGGCTAGCCTCTGTTTTACTAGCCTCAGTACAATGTGAAACCATGATTACTTTGTGAACACAGAACAAACTACGTGCTCCCATGACAAAAACTACAAGCCCAGCAGCATTAGAGCTTATGTTTTTTTAGTATTCTACTTGTAACCTTTGCCGTCTCAAAACTTGAGCATCATCCATGCTCTCTGTCCTGCCATTATGATAGACATTCCTGAACGACCCCTCAACTCACTCATAGATTCACCTCTTCTATTGAGCCATGATGTTTAGCCTGAAAATATCTAAGACTTATGGGAAATTTTGTTTATTAAAGATCATAAACACAGAATAAACAATGCAATTAGAGTACCCTTCTTTTTAGGGCATATGAAACAAGTTTTTTGTATACAGGTGTGAAAGTATCTTTTCATACTTTTGCAAAGAGAAACTTAATGAGTTTAAGTGTACTCACTGTTTAAGCAATATGAGAAGTTTATAACAGGACTAGTTAAGATGACAGATGAAGTGAATAATACTGATCATCTTGCTGCAATACAATGTTCTACTGGGCAACCTTGGGTCCTGGCATTCATCTGGCTGTTACTTTGACACATACCACCCACCTAAACATTGTTGTAGACCAAGCACACACCCCCACGGCAACAGCACTCCCCAATGGCAGCGGCCTCCCCCAGCAAGACAATGCTCCCTGCCACATGGCAAAAAAAACTGCTGAGAAATGGAACAAGACAAAGAGTGCAAGACCTGGCCTCCAAACTCCCCAAACCCCAATCCAATCGAGCATCTGTGTGATGCATCATATCCAATGGGGGCCCCACCCCGCAACCCACAGGACCCAAAGGATCCGCTGCCAATGTCCAGCCCCAGAGGTCCCATGTCCATACCCAAACAGGTCAGAGCTATTTTGGCAGCATGAGGGGGGCACACACAATATTGGGAGGGTGGTTTAAATGTCATGGCTGCTTGGTGCATGAACAGTTACTGACTGTTATCATAACTGCGTTTTGAATAGGTGACTCTGTGATTAAACGTGCTGCACCAGTTTGTTTAATCTGAGCCTCTAGGATTATACAGAGCTGGAACACAGACCAAAAACAATGAAAAAGCTGAACAAAACCCAAAGAATGAAATCTTTCGGTTCCTTCTTCTGTTTTTCTTTCATCTGAAAGAAAACAGAAAAGAAAAACTTTTATGAACTCAGTCAATGATAGAGAAGCAAAATAAATATATGTGTTTACAGGGAAATGTTCCATACTATTATCTATCTATCATAGTGTTATAGGAAATAAAATTCTGTGGTTTTGCAACCAAATTGGCAAAAGGGTGAGAAATATTAAGGAGGGGTGATTTTGATTCAAGTTTTATTTCTCAACTGTGATTTTTATGGAATGTGAATGTTTGTAATGTGTCATGGGGTTTCACCATATGTGGCTGAGAATATGGGAGCGTCGTGCTGCTCGTCGCCTTGTGTACCACACACAAACAAAACCGGATTCATGAGAAGTAGGCCGCCATAATCAATCATCTTCAAACTTTTATTTACCAGGGAACAGTGTGTGTGACAAGCGAGATCAGCCAGCTGTCTGAGGAGAACACACACAAACACAGGCACGCGGTTCCTCTCACACAGGCAGACGAAAGGCACGTTTAGACTGACAAACTTTAATATTCACATACTAGAACATTACACGCGCACACACAACAGGCAAACAAGTCATCAGCAGCACTCATTGCCAGTGAAGTGTGGTATTTCCTGCCCTGCTGACATATATTCATGACACACACACCCTCCCTTCCCTTAACAAATGTGCAGAGCAGGCCCCTGGATGTATACAGTAGTGCTAACAGTTTGGGCTTGTTGATTTAACACTTAGGGAAAAAAGCTGAGACATGACTGTTATTCTTAGCTTTCCTCAACAATTATAGATATATGGAGAGGGTAAAAGGATCTGCTGAGGTGCATTTTGAATTTGATATGACTCAAGGGGATGTGACTACAAGGGGCAAAATGTAGATTAGCTCCCAGAAATATATGAGGTTGAATAAGTCTTCATTCAGAGAGTAATACTTACTCATGTATTTTGTTGACATTGGCTTTACTTCCTCCTTTTTGGGGTCCCACAGACCCCAGTGATACATGTGTTAAAAATAACAAAAACAGAAAAATTAATCTTCTTATTCTTTTGACCATATAAAACTCAATATGTACAAGAGTACTTAAGTGGTAAGCCTTCACTGTGACAAAAACTGAGCTTGCACACTAGATGAGGGTGAAAAAAAGAATATGAAATGACAATGAAAGAAATGTGTGGGTTTTTTTTATTATTATTACATTATATGTGCTGTGCATAAGTAAATATACATTCTTTTCGTTTGAGTCATTATCATTCAAGGACATGTATGTTCTCCTATAGCGACATTACTCGCTGTATGTTTAGTGTCAGTTCCCAGTTAGAACCCTGTTAAGGCAAATTGGTCCATTAACAGAAATCCAAACCCTAATAAGTGTGTGCACACACCTACATACTGTCAAGATCAATCACAGATACAGAACATATTAAAATCCATATCTAACCATGGTTGATAGTCGACGCATAATTTTCTGATTCAGATATTTAAAACATGTCACTAGTTCAAAATCATATTTATGAGCAATTGTCATTAGATTAGCAGAATTCATGAAGTACCAAGGCAAACAATGTTTTTCTAGCTGGGGGGCTGGGGTCTCTAGGACCCCAAACAGAACATTAGGATTTACACTGATTTGAAAAACATGAGTTTTAGTGAGCTGCCTATAATAAAAAAAGAATAACATCAGGAAGTGAATATATCTTTATGATAATAAAGAGATCTGAAACAGATGGATCTCATTGTGAAATTAACTGTGAATGTGTGTACAATGTGCACTCAAGAAGTGTTCCTGTTGTAATGCGCATGCAGCAGGTGCAAGCAATAATTTTCATGAGTCAGTATTGCACATCACATTGTGCAATCAACATCTGGACCTGTGTTATACATGTTTTTGGAGCAGAAGTAGCACCAAACTGTAGTCTGCGAGGGTCTCATCGCCTTAATGTCGATGATCATTACCAGTGATTATCGGATCATCATGAGAATTGGGTCTATGGCTACAACCAAAAGACCAAAATAGCAGTCCTCATAGTGGAGAAGCCAACAATCTCTCGAGACCCGAGAAGGCATGTAAGGTCAGGAACACAACCAAGAGCATTCTCGTCATTTTCTTTATCATTGGTGGGATTGTGCACCGAAAATTCATCCTCCAAAGGTCAGATTGTCAAAGCTGAGTTGTACTGCACGGTTCTGAAATATCTGAGGGAGGACATGCAGTGCAAATGTAATGAGCTGCGAGAACTTCTCCTTGCGACTTCTTCCGCAAAATACAATTCAAGCTGAGTTTTGACACAGTGAAGAAGATCCAGCACAAGTCGCAGATGGTACTTGAGAGAACGGGACCTCCAGGGAGTGTTCCAAGCATGGCAGGAGTGCTGTGAGCAGTGTATCACTGCACAAGATGAAGGAGATGGCAGCCAAATTTAAATCTGGTATGGTTTGTGTTTGTTATAGGTGCAAGCTCAGAACTTTTTGATCACACCTTGTAAGTGTCTGGGTGGGTGCAGTCTTTATATTTCCCCTTGCTCAACCCTGCAGCACACCTTTTGGGATTTGGAGGGGTTTTCTTACCATAATTTACAGGTGAGCAGCAGGTGGGCAAGAGAGGAGAGGTTAATGGCAGGTGGGGGAACAATGGATGCAGAGAGGAGAGGGAGCTGACCAGGTATCCAAAGGAACGTGTCCTGCAGGAGCTGCAAGTAGATGACCGCAGGGTGCGATGGTCGTCCACATACAATACACCCTCAACGCAGACACGCCACTGCTGCCACGAGAGACAGCAATGCGTACTTCACCCTTTGTTCATTTAAGTCCCGCTTCTGGTTTTAAAACTACTGTTCTAAAATTGAAGTGTGAAGTATGAAGCGGCAGTATCCTCTCTGCCTACAAACCACCACTCTGTAGCATTTAGTTATAGTAGCTAAGGCTAACTTGAAGAGTCACTTTTTGTGTGTGTATTTTTGCTTTTCTTTGTTATATTTGCCTTGATTTTACTTTGATATTTGGTTTACTTGATTGCAGTTAACTTTTAAAGTTAACACATTAAGAGTATATTGAAAATTTTGTTTGAATTAATCCAAATAAAATTAAACATTTCAGACTATAAGGGTTTGAAGTGTATACAGTGTATGTAAACATATCATAGCAAACTGACACAGGATGAGGCACTTGCGTCACTGTAAACTAATTTCTGTGATTTAATGCTTTTCAGAGGAGACATGAAGCCAAGAACAACAGGGATCTCAGATGAATCAGAGTGTCTGCTTATCCTGTGTCACTCCTTACACTGATCCCACATCAGGCATAAGTAAATATAGTGTGAATCGATAGCTGTCATTAACAGTAACCTTATCTACTAAGTCAGGACATTCATACAGTAAATCTACTTCACATGACACGTCAAGACATGAACCAAAACACAGGCTCATCTCTCAACAGCTGCAAGTGGACGATGATGGAAGATGAATCCACGTTGAGGTTGTTCACTATCAGCCTCTTATTACTTCTATTAATCAGACAAGGATACTAGGGGATTACCTGCCATGCTGCAGCAGTAAACTGTATTCAAGTGTATCACACGATTATTTGCCTTTAATGGAGGGTAACATAAATGCAAATGGGGAGCAATTTTGTTAATTGGTGCCATGAGGTAAGAAGCTTCTATGAAATGTCAACTTTTTAGCCTGAAAGCAGTTTGTTTAATGGATTTTAAAGGTTTCACAGGCTGTTAGGTTGGGGAATTTTCTCAACCTTTTAGCAATTTCCTTATGCAGAAAGAAAAAACATAATTTATGTTAGTAGCAAAATGCATGTTTGGTTCACCAATAGCAATATATCAGTAATAGTTTAGTTTTTTTTTTCTTTACATCATCATTATGTGTGGTTCTCAGCATCACTTATGTAAAGAAACCTTTCCCGTTATTGGGAAATATTTATACATTTAGATTTGTCCTCCATCAGTGGCTGAAGACCTGTGAATCAATAGGAGTAATCCCACTCTTATAGTAAGGGATTGGGACAAAATCCGAAGTCCTTGTCCTATGTAAAAATGTATTCCAAAGTTAGTGTTAGACAAATCTAGTGGATATTTCAAGTTAGTTTTTTTGTATGACATATGACATACCCTCTTATGTTACAGTTCCTTTGCTGCAGCTCGACAGACTTTTTTTTTTTTTTTTTTTTTTCCAGTGGCTGAGGAGACATGATTTCATAACATCATATTACATTGTACTGTGAAAGTCTAAATATAACTGGTGAGACAGCAGCATCCATGTATCTGTGTAGCCTTCTTCTCATCTCTACCTGAGGCTGGCAGCTACAGAAGCTACTGTTTAAGCACTAAAAGCTTTCAAAAATGAATATTGAAAAATGATAAAATCTAAATTAAATCAATATTTGGTGTGACCATCCTTTGCCTTTAAACCAGCACCAATTCTCCTATTTATGACTGTGGCTGTATGTTGGGGGATCATTGTCATGCTGAATAAATTTGTGAGTGATCAGAAGCCTCTCTGAAGGTATCTAAATATCTAAACATCTTAAGTGCCTAAAACATTAGCACACATTAGCTGCTTCTGCACAACCAAATCTATGATCCTCCTGGTTTTGGTCGAGTTGCATTTTGGGTAATGTAGACACCAGGTTTTGACAAGGAAGAAGAATGCATGGAGATAAAACTGGCAATATCTGTGGTTCTACTGCATCGATTCTGGCACTTTTTAAAACTGTTTAATTGCCACCATGAGTCAGACAGTGCTACAAGAGTGAAATGTCAGATCAGTGGGGTAATTTCTTTTGTATATGCATATTTTTATTGTACAGAATGTTTTCTCTTCTGTCACTTTTCAGCATGTTAGGAGGTGTTTTTTTTCTCAAGACAAAAATGCAAACCTTTCCTTTAACGGTAAAAATGAAACTCTCTGAAAGCCTGTGTCTGTACTTGGCTAAAGATCATTTGACAGAAAAAGACTCCAGTATAAACAATCTATGATCGTAGTTATGTTTGCAGTTCAACATGAGATGAGTCCCCTCTTGTGAAAGCAACTTTCTGATGGCATTATCACAATTTCCACAGCTGGAATATCTCAGTTTAACTTCAGCCATAGATGCCTGTGACCTGATACTCAATAGCCCTGCTTCTTTACTCACTTACTTATTTATATTATACTACAGTGCCATAAGCTGTACAAAAGCACCGCATACAAAAGAAGAGGGAGCAAAAAGCTACCTTCTGGCAGGGAAATATACTGTAGAAGGAAAGAATACATTGGCCCAGATGCATAGGCTCAGAATAAGATTTGGCATGAATCTGTGATACAAAAAACACAATCATGACTGCAGACTGGCACTGGGGACATCAGACACACATGCTCCCTCTCTCACATACACACACATACGATGATTTCCCCTCAGACTCCTTGTCCTCCACAGTAGAACACATGTCATTTGTATGCCGCCCCTCCAGCACACTGACAGAACGGCATTTGGAAACACTCATCTCCTGATCACATCCATGCTCTGCTCCCTGTTATTCCCAGACAGGTGTCCCTGCACACACATACACACACGCACAAAGACTCGCACATAATTCAATACTGTATACTCACGTATTCAAATATAATCAAATGAAAAAAAAAAACAACTCATGCATAAGCCAACATACTCAAATAAACATAAACAAATGCATACATACATATGTTCATATACAAGTTCACACTCCATCTCTGTGGCAACTGCTGACACTATCAGGTGTGTGGCTTCTTCATTATGCTTCTCTCCTGTGCTGCTCTGTATGACCAGGTCCTCTCACATACATATTCACACACATGCTCGCGCGCACACACACAGACGTGTTGGGTAACGAGGGGGCCTTCCATTCTACTGACTAATGTCTCCCTGTTGCCTTGTTAGCTCTGTACTTTGTCTGTGTGTATGTGGATGCATGCAGTTGTGCATGAATGTGTGTTTTAGTGTGTTCAACCAATACGTATATACTGTATATATTATAAATTCTTATTTCTGAATGCATTTCAGTGTGATAAATTGAGCATTGTGCAAGAAAGAATATATTACAAACTTGTGCATCCTTTTCTGCATCTGTGTGTGTGGTATAGGTATTACTCATGTTTGAGGGGACCTAAGGCTACATCGACACTAGTGCATTTTTTGTTTTAAAACACATTGCTGTTGCTAAATTTTTATGCCCAGATTCCACACTACTCCAGAGTTTTAGAGCCTTTAAAACATTTGAAAATGCTGCTAGTTTAGTTTGAAAACTCCGGGGTTGTGTTTTAGTCCAGACCGGCAGAATTTTAGACTTTTGGAGATAATGGGTCTTATCACTGATCACACTGGCCACATTCTTATCACGTGACCCATTTAAACCTCGACTACCAGTGGTGAATGCAAGGGTTGCTGACCTTGGTGTCTTTGCTAGCAGCTGTTGTGCAGCTAAATTCTGCATTATAAAAGAGGACAACAGTAAAATTTTGTCTGTGATATTTTCTGCAAATACACAACTACCTGCAGGGTAGTCAATCAGCCTCCTGTTTACATTGGTACATGCATGCCCAGTGTACATGAATTGTCATGTGATCTGTGTTTTCAAGCATGTTAGTATAGACAGAGATTATAGAGCTAAAAATGCTTGTCTGGGTGTTGGTCTGGTGTGATATTAGTGTGGACGTAGCCTAAATCTGTTTACACAGTCACATTATGGGAACTTATCTTACTTATGAGGACAAAACAAGTCCTCATAATGTAAATCATTAACTATTAAAGTTAATACATGTTTTAAGGTTAGGTATAGGTTAAGGTTAGACTAAGTCTCCAGGAAATGTAATGTCAATGTAATGTCCTCTGTAGTCATGGAGTTACAATTGTGTATGTATGTGTGTTTGGTGTGTACTTCTACTTTCTCACTCTTCGTGAGGACCAGCTTTAAACCGTTTGAGACAGCTTATAGACCCTATAGAGTGAGGACATTTTGGGAAAGTGAGGACATTTTGAACAGCCCTCACAACTTTAAAGCACTGTTTGAGGGTTAAAACTTGGTTTCAAGGCTCAAATTAGATTTCAGTTGGAGTTACGGTTAAGAGGATAGCAAATGCATTATGTCAATGAGTGTCCTCACAGAGATAGCAGTACAAGTTTGTGTGTGTGTGTGTGTGTGTGGTGGTGGTTCCTTTACATCTGCTGTGAGCTGGGTTAACGTGCGTGACTGCTAACCCAGGTCACAAGAGAGGGGTGCCTGGGTGATGTGGTGATATGAGAGGTCACGCGCAATCTCCCATATAAATTTACCACACACACGTACACAGATACTCACACACTAAACAAAACTGGGGTAATTAATAGCCCCTCTACGCATCACTGATACACCCGGGAGACCCAGCATTCAAGGAGGGTCTCACACACACTTTATCAGAGCAGGTGTGTGTATATCAGTGGTCAGTATGGTTGACGTTGTGTGTGGTGAAGAAACAAGGCTCCATCCGTTGTAATTATTCTACAAAAGAAATAACATTATTCCGATCATCCTCTACAGTAAAAGATTATGACACAATAATTAATAACTATTCAACTTAATTTAATTGCTTGTTAGAAGTAGCAATATTTATAGCGCATGTCAATCATCTGCCTCTTTACTCATACAAACTCCTAGTTTTAGTATTTCCCCAGCTCTGCTGTTGCCCTGTTGACATATGAGGCAAGGGAAGTGTCTATGAGTGCTTTAAAGGCGTTGCACCGGCAGCTTTGTGAGCGGGCGCTTCAAAAGTGAAAATATTCAGCTTACAGAAGCAACAAAGAAGGTCAACTGCTCATTCTCAACCAACCAATCACAATAAACTAGAGGTTCCCCAAGAGAGACAAAAATAGAAATGCTGGCGGTGAAATTGGTCATGGAGGCAAATACTGTCAAGTGATCATGTATCTGCCTTAGATAAGCAAGGGAATGTGCAACATAGAAAAAGAAAGTGAAGTGGAGATCTGCTGGTAACAAAATAAGGTGAGCCATCTGTTTTTGTTTCCCTCCACTAAAGAGTTGGGGTTTTTGTCAGTCAAAAAATGGCTGCTCCCAGATTTGCACAGTTTACTTCAACTCAAAGTTAGCTGTCTGTGCAGAGGATGTAAATATCTGTCTCTGATATTTCTGCCTGAAATACAACAGTGGAGGTGATTGGATTTCTTTTGTAGTGATGATGCCTGTTTATAAATTTTAAAGCGGTGCTCTTTGTTAGCCAGATGGTCAAGGCACATATACTTATAAATTACACAAAATCTCAGTTTAATTCCAGCTTTCCCCTTATTCTTGTGTCTCTCTACTCTCAGCTATTCAATACAGGTGAAATGCCCCAAAAAGTAATCTCAACAAATGAATAAATAAATAAAATAAATCAAAAGCAAAAAACTGTGATGAAAGTGACCCTTTTATCCCGGATAAATCACGTAATGTACTGTCATCAGCTTTAATATGGACCTTCCAAAGTAGAAAGTAGAAAAAGTTTTGTTTTGTTTTTTCATTGCTGTGAGAACCATATATGAGATCCCCTTCACCTCCGTTTTATTGGGGGTAAAGGAATAAATAAATTGCAGAGGTTTTAATCCAAAAAAACAAAACAAAACAAAACAAAAAAAAACTGCGTGGGCAAACGCAATGCAATAATGATATTTACAGGTACTAAAAAACAGTGTAACAGTCTAATATAAGCAGAGTGTGGTGTCTACATACATTCTGCCTTATTCATATGTTATATATGAATAATATCAAACTTCTCAAACTTAAGTCAATCATGCAATTTTCAGTATGTACAGTATATCTCTTCTGCCTTCAGCTCTCCCTCCCCATTTCTGCATTTTGGTTGGGTCTGGCAGCTGCTGAGCAGACAGGTCAGGAAATGTATGCGGTGGGCAAGGCGGGGGAGGAGGGGAGTGGGTGAGAGACAAAACTGAAAATGAGATTGGCCAGATTAGATTGCCTGATTGAGCAATTAGTTAACGTCTCCATCATTTGGCTGGGGCCTAGCGGCATCTGCCACTGTCGGGTAGGCTACACACACTGCCACACACAGGCCTGCTCCAGCACACACACACACACCATCACACATTCATAGGTCTACACATGTGCAGAAAGCTGTGTGTCTGTGTGGGCATTTCAAAGAAAGTGCATCCCACCAAATGTGTCCAGCTTCTTCCGAATCCAGCCTGAACACCCTTTAGTATGTTTGTGTGAGTGTGTGGTTCTGTGTGTGTCTGCCCTCTCATTGAGGTTTCAGTCAGAATAGCTAACATAAAGCCTTTCAACCACACTCCTATTTTCATTTCCTTAATGTTCTTTCATGTCTATCTCTCTCTTGCATTCCCTCCTTCTCTTATTTTCTTATTCGGCAGGCTGTTCACTCACTCACTGATGTAGTCTTTCAACGCTAACACCCCACACACACTCCCTCCATATAGGTCTCTCTCTCTCTGTCTCATTCACTTTCTTACTCTTGATTCTTTTAAACAGTCACCGCTTCAATTTAGAGCTTGATTTCTCTTCCTCTCATTGATAAAAAAAGTAAAGAAATAAATTCAGCGAGCGAGTAAGTGCTGTAAAAAAATAAAAGCAATAAAAACAGGGGACCATCCATTTTATTTTACTCACTCCTGAGGCCGGTTAAATTTCAAACAATGCCACGTAGTGAGCCATAACTCACGTTAGGCACCTTGAGTTTTGTCCCATATCCAAAACTAGACTGATAACTCTTAAGAGGGGTTTCAGCTCTTTCTCTCCACAGAGGCCCACTAAAATGTGTTTGATGAATTGGTCTCCATTGGCGCTCACTTATTCTCACATAAAGGGTTTTATGGCTCAGGAAAAAAAAAAAAGAAGGAGGGGAGAGAAGACGAGCTATTGCTACACGTGATGAACTAGAACTTCATCATGTGGATGGCTGGGGAAAAGGGGGGATGTAAGAGGGGTCTCTCTCAGGGGGTGGATGTTCATTAAGTGTCCCTTTATGTGTGTGTAAATCTGGGATTGAGTGCATCAGCACATGAACAGTGCTTGTCTTCATGTGCTTAAGTGTGTGAAGTGATAGTTTCATGGGTGTGTCCCAGTTTTTTCTCATGGCTCATGTTTGCCCAACTTTTGTAAGTGTGTGTGTGTGTGTGTGTGTGTGTGCGTATGCACATATGTTCACATTGTCAAGCAGGCACTGAGAATGAATGATGGCAGCCATCCATTGCAGACAGTGGAGAGTTCACCTGTCAACGTGGGCTACCTTAAGACAGATGGACATCTGGAAGCCATTGGTCTGCAGCTGTAGGAGCTGGACACATACCCCTATACACACACACAGCCATAGATATACATTTTAAGTGCACACATAACTGTTCAGAGAGTTGACAAGAGCCCACGTAGATCTGAGACTAGGAGACACTGAGTATAGACATAAATCACAAAGCTCTTGTTCTCCTTCTCACTCTTATAAAACACACATACACACACTGCTAGCTAATAAGAGAACGATGAGTCATTCTCTGCTTGGATTCCCCCCTCTTAAGTGGCTGAGTGAATAGCTGGCAGGTGTCTCCATTGCAGCAAAGTAAACTGAGCCAGTGAAAAAAATTAAAGAGCAATGATAATGATGATGATGATGATGGAATGTCGAAGGAATTTAGATTATGTCAAAATAGGCACCGGACTGTCTAAACATGGGATTGACTTTGACAAATGTAGCTAACAATCTCAAACAAAAGCCTCATTGAGCTGGAGGGATATTAGAAAGCGAGTTAATGTCAGGTATTATTTTCTCATAAAATGAGATATGCTGCCTGTCCTGGACACACAGAAGGAGATACAGATGGATGAATGCTACACACACAAAATGTATTCCCACACACTACTCTGCTGACAACTGCACACATGCGTAAACAGGCATAATCGATATCAGTAAACCGTGTGGAATTTAGATGCTGTCCTGAACACTCACTCATTCCCCAGACACTGCAGAGAGTGCTAGCACTCTGACATCCAATACCCTTGAGCTCCAATTGATCCAACCCCATATTCTCACACACACACACACACAGCGCAGGTGGGCGATGGACATCTGGCTCTGCTCCTAAAGTGCCACTGTGAGTTGACCCGTTCATTTCTTAATTTCAAGTCTGTTCACCGTAATGGTGACAGTGAAATGCTGATTTACTGAGTCCACTGTGCAGCAGTTTCAGTTTGCAGTTAATTCAGTGACTGGATTTATTTGGCATAATTAGGTGTTATGCGGAGCCTTTTTCCACATCATTATACTATTGTCAAATGAATTGCGACGCATGGGTGTAATTATTGTAAACAAGAAAGACCACAGTTTAGAGGAATGGTAGCATCTTTACCCAGTGGTGTTGTTTGTGCTCCAGTCTTGAAATTAAAATCACTTTATCCATAATCCATTTTGCATTCAGTGTTGCCTGCATCTAGAAATTTTTTTCAGCATCTACCAAACTGAAATTTTCTAACTGCCCGGATCAGTATTTTGGAAGGAATGACTTGTGTAATATGAAAGGCATTGATGATTATGGTCAGATTCTGCAGGTTTTCTCAACTCTACGAAGCCTTACAGTGTTTTGTTTTGTTTTTTTCTTGCTGTTTTTGGCCTTAACAGCTGCTTACAAAAATCCACTGAACACTAAGAGCAGACAGGCAAATTTAGCTGTTGAACATATTTTCCTCATGACTTGATAAGGGCCAAAAACAGGGTAAAAAGGAGAGGAAATATTGGATTTACACTGACAAGGTGGTCGGAAATACAACTCCATGCTAATGCTAATGTTGCTGCATATTTGCTAGGCAACTAAGCTAACAAGTCGACCTTATCAACTCAAAAGGTGAGTGCCCTGCAAAAATAAGCAACAAGGAGGATCTCGATTTTGGTAAATAAACTATGGTTAAAGAGCTAAAAGGCATGGTTAAAGTAGGAGAAGGTCATGGTAATGGCTACTAAAACGGTATGTTAATTAGCAGATGTATGATGGGATGCAAATTCTATATAATAGACAGGCAACTTCTTCCACTGGCACTGAATGCTGGAGTTTGATCTGAATCATTATGTGCTGAGTCATCCAATACAGACATAATTTCTATCTGGGTTGTATATATAATATTGCCCTTTTTCTGATAAAGCAAGAATATGAAATACAATTTTTGAGGCAAGCAGGGGCTGGCAATCACCTTAGAGATGTTCTTATGTGTTTACAATAACTGTGCTGTCACACAGTAATTGAATGTGACACTGACACATTCAGTTACACATACAGTATTTA
Organism: Lates japonicus; assembly: GCA_033238685.1. Taxonomy (NCBI): domain Eukaryota; kingdom Metazoa; phylum Chordata; class Actinopteri; family Centropomidae; genus Lates; species Lates japonicus. Next base: position 117,740 of record BRZM01000200.1, on the reverse strand, counting down.
GTACGAGCAGATGTGAAATATGACAACATTATTCACCATCATTCACAACCTCCTGGTCCTGTGATCACTTGTTCTTTATGTATTTTCCTCAAGAGCCACTTTATAAAGCATCTCTTGAAGCTCTCTCATGCTTTGAATGAGACCATCAGCCTAAAAGCCTCAACTGCAGCGTAAATGGAGCGCTCCCGACTAGCCGCCTTCATTCATGGAGGGAAACTTTGTGTGGTGATGACTTTGGATAAAGTAAGTAGGACTTATATTGAAGGCTGTGCTGTTACAGTGCATCTATCATTTGGGAGATGAGGCACAAATAAACAGACAGGGATGCACAAACACACACACATGAACTGTAATTAGTTTGCTTAATTTCCTAATCATGGTGACAATAGGAGGGCCCCCTGTTAGAATTTATCTCTCTCCTCTCCTGCCTCCCATCCATCTCTCTCCTCTCCCTTACTCCCCACCCTCTCCTTCTAGGGAGTCGGGCTACAATAAGCCCAGGCTCCCCTCTCACTTTGCTGCACAGGCAGGATAAGAGAAACTTTAGCCGCAAAGAGAACATATGGTCTCCACCGCACACCAAACAAAACCCTATACATTATGGTGGCTAGCCGATGTGAGTGTTGAAATTGATTATTAAAGGGTAATGAGGTAGAGAGGAAAAGGGAAAGCAGAAACAGGAGAGATAGGAGAGAAGAAAGTGCTGTATGTATGTACGGGCTATAAGAAATAACTTATAGACTGTCATAAACCACTAATTCTCTTTGTTATAGGCTGTAACAGAGGAGACCACGTTGCAAAGCAGTGCAATGGAGAGAAGATGAAAGGGCTTAAACCTGACAGTTCACACTATATTAGCAGTCCACAAAACCCAAGAAGGATTAGTAGAGCAAAAATCCTATTCCCCTGCCTGTCAACTGAAATAGACATATAAATTAGCCCATATGAACGCAATTCGATTCTGCATTGACCCCAATTAGTAAGCACTGACCCAGTAGCACAGTAAGTCAAAGCTTCTGCAGGGGGGGAGTAAAGAATATGAAAGGAAGACAAACAAAATGAATCTAGTAGCTGTGAAGCCACTGGTTAGATTTCTCACCCCGGGTGGGTTGTCATACTTCCCAGCCCTTGAGGGGAAAATCATAACCCTTATTACACCAGTGGGAAGATGCAGTCCATTTTGGAGGCTCACAATGTTCGGAAAGCTTTTAAGACGAAGGTACTTCACGTTTCTTTTTCTTCCTCCCCATTCTCTCTTTCACTCCCCCCTCTTCCTCTCATCCTGCCAAATCTGATATTACAGGCATTTTTCTCCGCATGTGACACTCTTTCTGTGGTGCACATGGAGCTGGCAAACTGAAGCAGATGGGTACTAGTGAATGTGTGTCATCTTTAAGTTTTTGGTTTTTTTTTGCTAAAAATTAGCTACCAGTGCTTGGAATATGTCAGTAGTAACTCTACTCTCTCTTACATTGAATAAAAACTGAAATGTGGGCAGTGTGAAAGTGTAAAGGCTTAAACCATCTTTAGAACAATATTACAATATTTACTTACTACCTACTTATTACCTACTGTGGTCCTGAATTAAACTGTGATTTACATCTAGCAGATAAGCAGACATTCATTCAACACTGAAACAAATGGCTGTGTGATTTGAATTGTGTAGTAACAAACCCACAGAATAACAACACCCAGTCAGCTTCTGGTGTTTTAAGACAAAACGCAAAGTGAGTTTTCACCAAAGCAAAGTTGACCACTGGAGTGTTTTTACATCTGTATTTATTCGTCCCTAATGCCCTGACTGTGCAGATGTTAGCTGTGGTTTGCTAACAATGTACACACCGATTGGGATGTGGAGTGTGTCAGTGTGTGTTTTTGTAAGAATGATCTTACAACTCACCAGGAACTCTGATTCTTTCTGTTATTTTCCACCAATCTTCTTCCTTTTTCCTCTTGTCTCCCTACATTCATAAATTGGAGTCTCTGTTGAGATTGAGTCTCACAGCTCCCATCATCCCCTCATATGAAACTGTTGGTAGCCATTTCCGGAAAACAAGCTCAGACAAGCTAATTTACTGCCCAGCATGATATGATGAATGAAGTGAAAGATCTAGCAAGATAAAGAGACAGGATATTTTATCACAAGGCTAGATAAACAGATCCAAAACGACAACTGGAACATATTCAGAGCACAGACAAACACAACACTGAAGTTAATTTTCAGGGGAAGGTTAAGTGAAACGATAAAACAATATAGAGAGTCTCTGTGCACCACTTATTGTTGTGCAGGGGTGTTTAACACTGTTTAAAACCCACTTTCAGATTTGCGAAACCTTCATTTGATTTATGAAAGCATTCACTGCATTTTTACCATCCAGACAACAAAAGACGTCTAGCCTAACCCTCAAATTTACACTTGTCAAATCTGGACTAGATTAACAAACAGACTCTTTGAAACTTTGTATTTGTTAAAGCTTTTTTTCAATTTGTGAAAACAAGGGGTAAAAACCAGAGGGATTTCACAGATTTTTGCCACATTACCACATCAGACCAGGTCAAGATCAAAAACCACTTCACTTAGAATCACCAAATCTGGGTGAGCTTTTCCTTATCCGATTTGTGAGTCTAAGGACAGAGGGGGTGTGATATGCTGTACAGAAGCTCCCAGAGGGTCCCTGTGATTTGTGGCATTGGGCTATAGAAATAAAACTGACTTGACTTGACTAGAGTTTAAAAGAGAGTTAAACCTACTACTAAAACGCAGTTTCATATTTGTAACACATTTTGCTGTGACAAAATGGAATTTAAAGAGTAGTCTAACTGGGATGTCTAACAACATTTCACAACAATAACTGGATCAAAAAAGTAGAACAGGTCGCTCAGAAGTGTTATTTAAGTTTCCCTTAACTTCACTAAATCACAAGCCAACTTCAGTGTCGTCAGAAAAAAATTGATTGAAATTGAATGTAATTAATTGCTTGTATTAATTAGTGACAGATTTGTGCGTAACAACATTTATTTGGTTTTTATTCTCGCCCAGTTCAATAAAATTAGAACTTACTTCATGGTCAGTAATACATCTCTAGTAATACTACTTAAGTATTAGTCACTAAATTGGATATAAATGGGAAAAGAGCTTACTGTATTGAGCCAACCCACCTCTTAACCCTGATTCTCTTCCCCAGACCCCCCACCCCCCAAATCCCTCCATACTTTCCACTTCTCTCAACCCTCTTTCTTTCCATCATTCTAATCATTTTAATAGCACTCCTCACTCCTCTTACATTCAAACCTGTCCTTTTACTTCCCACTCTCAGCCACTCCCTCGAGCGCGTTTCTCTAGAGCCTCTCCTCTTCTCTTCCACCTTTCCTTCTGCCTAATGCCATCGCTGTCCTTTCACAGTCAGGGAAGAGCGATGCTATTCATTTGTGCCTTAGACGAGCCACTTCAGACCAACACTGACACCCGCTCTGTTAAGAAGAGGCAGAGAGAGAAAGAGCATGGGAACCGCTGGACACGAGAAAAGAATTTTAGGAGTGTAGGAGAGGGCCGACAAGCTGTCCACATCATCACAAATAAATTATAAAAACTATTTCTTTGCATGATTTTCAGAAACTGACTCCAGACTGCATATATTTCTCTGTTTTGTAAGGTGACATGTTTCAGTTTTATAATTTCAAGATGGCAGTCGAGTCAGTGGCAGAGTACTAGTAGGTGTTCCTTTTTACCCTCTGTATCACATTATGCATTGTCTCAGTTCCTTTATATATCTGCCTGTTTCTCTGTGACAGTCCCTCTCTTACCTCACACACACACACACACACACACACACACACACACACACACACACACACACATCCCTCCATCCCTCTGGTCATATCTCCTTGTCTCCCACGGGTGCAATGTAACACTATCTGCCTCAGCCACTCTCCGGTCCCAAGCAGACAGCTTGGTCTTGGTCCTCCTCTTTCTCCACTGCAATTTTCTCTCCGCAGGGACAGAAACTAAATATGACAGCTACACCCAGAGAGACAGAGAATGTGAACTCCTCCGACAGATGGTGGCTTTTCTGACGACAGGACGACACACGTACTGTTTGGTTCGTAGAAGCAGGTAAAGCATTTTGGCATATGATGCTGCAAAATATCTATCTTAAAAGAATACAGCATAATCAAGGGATACACATTTGCCTTAGGGTTGCGTGTTTACACTTCCACGAAAGGGTTGTGTATTGTCTGGGTTGGATTATCTGTATTATCTATTTATTGTTCTTAGGTGGAGGCAATAGAAAGTTGCAGAAAAAGAAAATCACTACACACGGAATGTGTGGTTTTCTTAAATCATCAACCACATCTGTTATACTATCAGGCAAAGGTATCTGGACACATGACCACTACACCCATATGTAGAGTGCTGGACACTGCTCCAAAAACATGGACAATAATATGTTGCTATAATTAATATTATTCAGGAAAGGTGCTCCTCAAGGTTTCACAACCTGGTTTTGCTTCTAAGAGCATTAGTAAAAGTTCGGCTGATGTTGGGTGAGAAGACCTGGCTCAACCTCCAACTGTGTTTGAATGGGGTTGAGGTCAGGGCTCTGTATTGATGTTCTAATACACCAAACTGGGAGCCATTTCTTTATGGGTGGCTTTGTGTACAGAGATACTGTTGTTGAAACAGGGAAGGACCTTCACCTAACTGTTGCCTGAAACTTGAAATGCACTTTAAGCATTTTAAAATACCTTAGCTAGGATGAGTTTCAAAGCTAAAACAAATAAAACAACCTCAGACCAATAATGACTATAAGTATTAGGCCCTGTCATATATATTGTGATAATAATCACGTTCTCTCAGTAAACTTTGCTTTAATGGTCTTATGATTAAAAGGCCAGTTGATATTTCTGTGGGGTCCTGCACTACTCAAACAGAACACACACAAACATCGGTCTTAACATGAGCAAATCAATTTCATCACATACTAAAGAAGACTGTAAGAGTGTTTCATTGATGTCAGTAAAAGATACATAGATTTCAAGACCATTCGACAAACAAAAAAAGCCTCTAAATAACAGCATCCCAAAGCCTGATTTATGCATCTCCTTATTAATTATATTCAACATGCTGTGAATATTTTTGGTTGTCATTCTGAAAATTCAATGGATGTTTGCAATGGATTTTGAGGGATTTGGATAATTATCTAATGATCTAATAATTTCCAATATCCATCATTTTAATCTTAAAAATTAGCAAGCTAAACCGAGGTTGCTTAAAAGCCTGCAATATAGTCAGCTGTCACCTATTCTCCAGATCTCAGGAACTTCAGTTAAATGATACAATGAATTTATTCATATATTCTTTACATGAAACTGCAGTTTTGTTGGCATTAAGAGCCCCATGTAAAAACTGATTCTCAGGCCTATTACAGTCACAAATTCATTATGTTTACTAATGACCTCATATAAATAATATTAGGTTTCATTTCTTTTAATGCCGTAAAAGGTCAAGCTGGACCTCAAACAACCCTACCAACACCATTTGTCAGTTTGGCTGAAAACAGGTGAGAAGCTCAGCCTCTGTCACCGGTCCACGGATCTCTCTCCGTTTCCATTTGGGAAATCTCTCTTATCCCTTCTCTTCCTCCTTTTTTGTTACCGTTAACCGTACTTCCCCTCTTTCCTGCCCTCTTGCTCCCTTCCTCTCTCCACTTAATCTCGTCGCCGATCTTTTGGTTTTCCTCTGTCACTTCTCAGCTAGTCGCACTGCTTGTGTGAAGACAGCTTTGGTACGAGACAGAGGGACACACTAGAAGGTGACAGTTCCTACTCAATGGAACAAAAAAGTCCAAAAAGGAGGAGGGATGTCAACAGATTAATGTGGGAGGTATTTTGATTGTTCTTCTAATGCATTTTGCTGCTATTCTATTTCAGGCCCTGGTGCTAGGCAGAAAATTCAGCAGTGGAAAAAGGAAGAAGAAAGTGGGAGGGGATGATGGAAGGAGAAAGAAAAAGATTACAGGTAGCACAAAATACAAAGTAGCCACAGCATCAGTGTTTCCAGTGTTTGTGTGTGTGTGTGTGTGTGTGTGTGTGTCTATGTATATGTACTTTGCATAGTATGTACAGTTTACCTCCTTTAATATATCTGAGGCTGAAATGATAGTACTGTGCAAATACATGACTGGTGAAAAGTGTCATGGGTGATGGTAGGTTGCAGAGGAGCTGATGCACGCACTTTCCAAATATCAACACGTCATAGCTACATGCCATTCCATATCTACTTTTGGTAGATCCAACTTCCTCTTCTGATGTGAGTTAAAGTGGAAAATATAAAATACATTCACATTAGTACAACTGTAAAGCAAACAGTCACACATCGTGTATCCAAATAACATTTGCATATGCAGCCAACAAACCATCAAGTCATATGTGCGCGTCCATTTAAATATATGTAGGTGTTTTTAAATACATGTGTATGTTTTGTTTTAGTCCACACGTTCTTTTCTTGTCAAATCCAACTTCTTCATCACCCGGTGCAGCTTAACCATAACACTGGTACAGATTCAGGTGTGTTGTGCTACTGTAACCTAAGCTGCTAACCTCAAGCAGAAGAGGAGCAGGTTACCAGAGGGTCACCTATTCCTAACACCACATCTTTTTTTCACTATTCAAACTTGTCGTCTTCAGCCATAACTGATGGTGAGTCAGATGACATCACATGAGAAGACTGCATGTGGATGGGTGTGTGTGTGGCGTGTGTACTTACATGCATGTGAGCATATTATTGGGCATACTGTCAATATAACGTCAATGTCCTCTGAAATCCGTGCACCTTCCCTCTGTCTGACCTTATGTGTGTCTTTGTGTATTCTGGCATTCGCCAGTAGCTCATATCATCCAGCCGTGTTTGTGTGTGTGTGTGTGTGTCCACGTGTGATTTGATCTGGAAACACCTGGCCTTGGATGTCCTTCAGGTAACAGATTGTCACGCTGCGGCGTGGCATCAGGTGGCAGTATAAGCGGCTCAGCCTTGCCACAGAGGTCACGGGCGGTATCCAGAAACACCCTGGAGGCAAGGGTGGGGCAGCAGATGGAGGGCAGGCGGTGACACACTGTGACGAACACTAATAACACGATGCGCGGCACAGGGTGCGATTGTACAACATGCTATGTGCGCACGCTAGGCTAGCCAGATTATGCCAATCCACTAAAGCTATTAGAGAAGCATCGAGCATGTACTGTACGTGATATGTTTCCTGTGGGACAGGAATGGTAAAAGGGTGGTGAATGGTGAACAGTGCAGCTGGGGTTTACAACGATAAGTGTGTGATGTGTGTGACAAACTGAAGAGATTATGATGAATATTAGAAGCAGGGTAAGAAGGAATGAAGAATGAAAGCAGCGTGTCATTCTGTATGTCTCCTCCCGGGGTTCCAGCTGATGATCTGCACTGGTTCTGCTACCAAAAAAACCCTCAAACTTTTGATCCTCTGATTGGCCTCAGCCCTTTCTCCCTCACGTTACAATTAGAAGAAAATTGTTGATTTATGGAGGATTTCTCCTCCTCTCACTAATAATCTGCTCCAGAGTTGGCTATTAAAGTGAATCACGTTTTGGACTCGGATAAAGAAAATCAATCTATGGATCCAGCGTGGAACTCAACGTTTTCCAATTAATGATGATATGCAACCGCTAGAAACTATCAGTAGAGAATTCAGCCTGTATTTGCTGTCTTTGTGCCAGAGATGAAAATTGTAATTGCATTACCATAATGTTGCAGAGTTAACAAATGATTCTGCAATGAATTCCAGAGCAGCAAAGCTGGATGAGCTCTTCCCATTTCTCCCACAAGTCCTGTCACACTTCCCCACAATCATGACCTCCCACCACAGCTTTCCATCTCAAAGCCAAGGTAAAGCGAGAGAGAAAAAAGGCAGCGATTGAAAGAGGGAGAAAAATGACAGGAATGAACAAGGTTGATTAAATTGGTTTTCAATTCTGGGTGTCTCTGTCTGAGGCTACTGCATTAATTTGCTTCATTACATATTTGAGAAACCGAGAGTGAGTGTATTAAGAGCTGCTGTATATCATATCGATGACTGCTCCGAGCTACGCTGCCATCAAACCCGGGTCCATCTATTGGAGCATTAACCGAAGTGACAGCACTCCAAGGCTTTAATCTCTCATACTTTGTGGGAGATTCTTTATTCCTGCAGTAATCTTTGTGGCTGCGGGGAGGCTAACATTAACACTGTTCAGTATGTCCAATCTTAGCATGTGTGTGTGTGTCTGGCAGCAGCTGATGAGAAATGTGTTTTCAGGAGTTCAGCTCAGCAGCTTGATCAAAGCTCTACCTTTGTCGAGGATGGGTTGGGGAAAAAAGCTGTTTGAAGATTTCCTGGCTCAGCAGCAGTCAGATATTAATTACAAGCCAAGGTTGTTGGTTTGATTCCACAAATCTACCTTAAATCCTATAGCTCAGGATCTGTGTCAATTTATTTCCTCCTTTATATTTCCCTCATTTGCAGTTCTAAAAGGGTAAATAATAAAAGCGTTATCAAGTTAATTTATTAGAAAATAATTTAAAAGGCTACATAAAATGTGGGAGCATTTATCAAATAACTGAATTCTAACTGAACTGGATTCAGTGGGTTAAAGACAAACTCACACAGGTGTTCTCAGTTAATCACGCTCAGTAGATCTCAGGGATACTTGCTATACAGCAGATATTTTGACATAAGGAAAAGCACAGGTTTACAAATGACATGCTGTATCTTGTACAAGTGTCCCAGTAAGACGTATGATAATGTGACAGGGAGCCAGCATCCATGATGCAGGACCCTGACAGTGGAAACGGCTAAATGGAATTCAGCCATCAACATCGTGTAACATGTCAAAAGTCATCAGTGAAAAGGGCCTATTATGTGAGTCATCAGACTCTGTGTACATAGAGTGATAAAGTTATAAGATGTCATATGGGTGTCGAAAGCACACAGCAGAGTGAATGTCAGTCAAGTACAGTCTGTACACACCACTGAGCCCTGAGAGGCTCTAATCAGGCAAGTGAAAACACTATTTAGGTGGTGCAGCTGGGCCCTTGTGTTCATTAAAATTACAAGTAACCATGGTAAAGTTTATTACTTACCTAGTGGTTTCAATAATAATAATAAATCCTCAGCATTAGATTGCCTGGCCTTTTTAGGTATTCAAACAATAAGAAGAAAATAGTGAAATCCATACAAAATGCCATGTCTTCTAACTCTGGAAGAAGATGCTGTATTCATGTAGGACTCCATGGTTCATTGCAAGGTCTTTATACGGGGCTTTCTTTTTTGTGCAGTCAATTGACATGTCAGTATATTTTTGCAAACTGTTGCTTTGTCATGAGCACACAAAACATGAATATTATGAAAAGAACATCAATTTTTCTAAGCTTTTACACTTTGAATAGGCATCAACCAATCACACAGAGTGCCACGAGGCTGCTTTGCGTGAAAGCCTCCTTATCTAACAGGACCTCAAACTGCCCACTGACATCCCTAAAACATTACTGAACCGGCCGTTTATGGAGCTTAGGCTTTTAATGTATTTGAGGGGCAAGTAGCTATTTGCATTTTCATGTTGTTTATTTGTAACGTCCCTGTAGTCTTGGGCCTTAAAAATGGAAACTGACTTAAGGAATCGTAGGAAATGGAGAGTGATTCAATGTGCCTTTACCTTATAATTACCACTTGTGTACAGTAGCCACTGCTCGTAAAGTTACAAGTGCTTACTTTAACAGTCAGCTGTGGGGGCTGTTCTTGGATATTCCAGGTCCTGCTGTTCAACAGCCAACTCCCTGTGTTCAGATGCCAGGGCGTCAGCCAACTTCAAAACAGTCTTTGTCCTTGGCTGTAGCACCACACAACAACAGTAACTTTGCCAAAAAGTAAAGGCAACGTCTTTCACTACGATGGATTACTATCTCAAGCATGTTTCAAGTCTCCAAGTTGATTTTCCTTTGCTAGAAATGAGGAAAGCAGCCGTCGCCTCTGGGTTGGGAAATCAATCCTAAAACTTATTGTATGCCTTGGAAAACAGCAAGATATAAAACACAGGCGATTTGTATAGCCATTTCAAACATATAGCAAAAACATTAGCACGGTCCTGTTAAATAAGCAGTTGGGTTCTGGGCTTGCTGTTTATTAAAAGTAATAATAAATTACCAACATTTGTCTGATGATATACTGCAGAGTTTCCCATTTTTCTTTTTAAAGTCATAGACAAAATGGAACAATGACTACAAAAAATAAAGATTTTATCCTTAAAAACTCATGATGGATTCACGAAAATTGAAATGTTACCACAAAATTTGAATACTCTACAATGACTGATAATGACTGAATAGAATGTAAATTAAGGTCGTGCTTACCGTCCTGTTCCCTTACACACATACACTCACACATGCTGGCCCCCCTTCTGGTATTTGTACATGTGAAAGGATCATTTCAGACTGTCTCCCACTCTTTCCAGCTATTCATGTGGTTTTCCTTTCAGAGAGTGTGGAGTGTTTACTGTGAGGAGGAGAAAAGAGGGAGAAGAAAGATGGAAACAAATGTCCAATTATCTCCTCAATGCCTGGACAGCAGATGGAGAGGAGGATGGAAACAGACAGACACTGAGCAAGAGGCAAAAGTAAAATAAAGTGGAGACAGAGAGAAAAGGTCAACTGTGAGCACAGCCTCAAATAAATATTGTCTTTCTATCTACAAAATCTGGAAAGGAAGAGTGATCCAAGTGATGTCTGAACCACCCATCAGATGCGGAGGTAACTTCCAGAAAAGGAAGTGTGGAGTGGAAGTGAATTTCATGGTTCTAAACAGAGGCCAAGCACAGACCTGCGCCTTAGCACAGCTACAATCTGTGTGCAGGGTGTGTGTGTGTGTCTGTTGTGTGTGCAGGGAGTGGCTGCAGTCTTTGAACATGAAATAATTTTATTTCACAGACAAAAACAGAAAGAAAGTGAAGCTTTGTTCCTTTCAGAATCTGTGTAAATATCTGAAACTCTGATTGTTTGATAGAGTCAATGGTATAAGCATGCATACATAAAACTGTAATGAGAGGTCAAATACCGCTCCAGCTGCAAAACAACAGGGCTTCACCTGTAGAAACCTGACTTGACATTCCAACAGACTGGTCTCAGTTCCCTTGGTCAGATTTATACAGATTCAACATTTTGACTACATAGCAGCAGTATTGAGCTGTAGCTGGAGCCATGTCAAATTGACTTGAAAAAATATTTCTACAAAATAAATAATTAAAACCAATGGGTCACCAACCACAGCCAGGACTGGAGAAATACTGAGATCATAAGTTAAATATCTGCCAATGGATATTTATCTATTCATCTGGTCATTTACAGTTTTTGAATAACCCCAACTAGAAACCTTCTGTACTCTGCCAGAAATAAATTGATTTCTTTTTCAGAAATGAGTGAATCTTCTACCTGTTTATTCTTGTTTTAATGAATGAAAATGATCAAATAGTTGCTAAAATCTTGACTGCTCAAATTCCAAGAAAATAATGATCATTATAGCTATAGCTATATCATTAACTACATTAAACTATAGTGGCATTGATTCAGCAGATTCCACAAATCTATATTCTATAAAGTCAACTAAAATTAAACTGCTTTTTTAATATTTTATTTCATATTTACAATAGTTGATTTGTCAGAATGGTATTGGTTCCCGTCTATATAAATGGAAATGTGGTCCTATGCAATAGTCAATTTGTGCAGAGAGCATTAACATCTGGACCAGATAGCACCATGTTCTGCAATGTGAGCCTGGACTTTGAACAACAACCCATTAGCTTTGCTGTAAAGCTTCCTTCTTATCAACACGAACGTGAGCACATCTTACCTTGTGGCAAATGAGTCATCACACTAACAAAAGGCCACTGTCAGTTTCCAGGTTAGATACCTAATTGGCTTCTCAGCTACAGCACAGTAAACACATGTAAATACACCTGCAAATGTCACTTTGGTCCAGTTAGTTGCTGCTGTGCTCCTTTCTCTTCAATACCACCCAACTATACACTGTTTAAAGGCCAGTGCAAGTTTATTTGCTTTTTTCCTACTTCTGGAATTTTTCCCCAGCCCTCTTTCTTCTTTCAATAATAAAAGACTGTAACAATACATTTGAAAAAACCATTAACATAATTTTTTTGCAAAAGGGCTGATAAATGTGTTCATCTGGACTTTACAAAACTTCGAAAGGAATGGAATCAGTAACTCTTTCACTTCACAACTCTTTAACTCTCCCCATATTATGGCTCTGTTAATCCTTAACTAACCCAACTCTAACACATAATCTAATCTAAAATTAAGTAATACGTTACATGTCATCACCTTGCTGTGCTTTCTACATCATGTGTTCTTCGTGACATTTGGCTAAAGTAAGAAATACACACAAAGAGTGAGAAACTACGTGCTCCTACAGCCGCTCCTTGTTTCTTTCATTTCCTCTCCTTACTTGTTGTCCAACTGCCTGACTATCCCTCCCAGGTTAAAGTCCTTCCACCAATCCTCAGGCAGTCCTTTGAATCCTTGTCCACACTTCCCTGGTGCCAACCGCCAAACCTCTTGATCAGTAACAAGTTTTATGTTTGCAGCAATCGTGACTGTGATCACATTCCAGCAGTAGGTGAAAAGTTTGCAAACTCACTGTTATCTCTGAAGCTGTGAAGATAACTCCAACTTCAACATGGACTGCAAACACCCACACACGCATGTGAGGGCTGCGGCAAAGTGTGTCACAGTATGTGTGTGTGTGTGTGCCCTCCTCCCTTGTTGTAAATCCCCCCATCCGTCACATTAGCCTAATGAAAAGTAATAAGAGCGCTCCAAATGATCTACTCCCCGAGGTTGCCTCGGAGCTGTGTGAAATAAGATAACATTAACCTGAGTTATATAGCCTGCCAACTGGAAGTGCCATAACAAGACACACACACACACACACACACACATGTGGCCACACACACATATACACATTCATCTTATCTAGTGTTTACTCTCCAACAGGGAGTCATTGTGTCGCACAGACACCGTAAACTAGCAGTGATACGAAACAATAAACACAATTCATACACAAAGCAGAGTAAATATACATGTAGTCTCTTCCTGGCTGTGTTTGTGTGTGTGTGTGTTTATGTGGCCACAGACTGTATCTTTATTGCTAGAACAACATTAACATTTATTTGGAGTCATGATTCTGGCCACCTGATGAACGTAAGTCCAGTATTCACTCTCCTTTTAGCTCTGTTTTTCTCCCAACCAACTCCTCAGGGAAATATCTGGCTCTTTAGCTGCTAAATCCTCCACCATGTTCACCAGATAGCTGCTAATTGTGTCTGTCTGGCGTTTCAGATCGCGTACAGTGGGTTTATCTGGATTTTTTCGCTGAAAACAGCTGCCTGCTGCTGCTGAGAACAAGGGTTATGAGAATAGTGAGTATGAATCAAAACAATGTACGGAGGCACAGGTGCAGAAACTGACATGGAACAACATTTCAGTCATTCATTTCAGTGCTTTATTTTCATTGAGAGAAAATAAATATAGCCGTGTAGTATTTAATTGCATCACCCCCCTATTAAAAATATAAATATATAAAATACCTTGACTTGAAAGCATCACATGATTTTAAAAATAGTTACAACACCCATTCCAATGTGTCAACAAAGGCAGAAAAGAAGCCACAAGCTAGTGTGCTAGTGCTACAATGCTAGATTTAAAGTGTTCAAAGAAATTGGCTTTGAAATTGTTTTCTGAAGAAGGAAATGGGTTCAGCACATTTGTTAGTGCTCAAAGACACACACAGTGAATTTTGGTGAGTAATAATAAATTATTCGACAAACTCATGATTTTGTCTTTTCAAGATTCTATCCAAATAATATACTTACAATGGAATAAGCTAAAATAAAGACAAAGACCAACTGTGGCTGGTTACCAGCAACCCTCAAGCAGATAGAAATGACTATTATTGGAGCTATGTAACCAGGCAACACTAGATTACAATGTGATAGAAAACAAGAGATCAAGAGTCTAGAAATACTTTAGAATACTTTGCATCTAAATAAACTGATTCTGTTTATCTTAGAAATCTCTGAGTCAGTTTGATGAATGATAATACATTCACTTCAAAAGATTCATCAAACCTGACATTTTTGACTGAAATGCATAAGCTTTGCAAACAAAACAAAAAGTGTAAAAATATGAAATATGAATATGCCCACCAGGTAAGACACATCAAAACACCTTTCTTCATTCTCACATTCATACGTACGAAGTTCAAAACAACAGGTAAATGAATGCAGGGAGAATCCGTGGAGTGCTACATCAAGGCGGAGGATGGAGAGAGGGAGGAGGAGGAGGAGAAATGGATCTGCACTTCAAACCACCTGGTGAAGACCTCTGCGGACGGATCCATCTCTCCCTCTCTCTCCCTATCTGTCTCTCGCTCCCTCTCCCGTGCTCTCTTTCTGTCTCGCTCTGACAGATTTATTAAGAGGCAGGGATCAAAACGAGTCCCCAGCTCCCTCCTCTCTTCATCCCCTTACTTTCTCCTCTTCTTCATCGACTGACAGCATCTCCTCCCTCCTTCCCTCCCGCTCTCTCCTTGTCCCATGGCCCGAGCCTATATTCTCGGGCCCTCTGAGAAAATAAGAGAAATAGGGGATAGGAAAGGAGATGAGGAGGAGGAGAAAGAAGTGGAGAGGATGAATATGCTTTTTTTGTCGTCCCTGCGGCCTGCTTTAAAAAGATTCTTTGCCACTTACACACACAAACATGTCACTTTCTTTCCTTTTCCACACACAAATTTGTTGTTTTTTTTTTTGAACAGTGTGTACTTTCAGCAAACTTCAGGGTGGGATTTTTTTTGTTGTGGAATAAGAACCGTATGTCACCATCAGTGGTGTGCACACACTCTCTCAAGCAAATGATATCTTTCCATTTGCCGCACTGATGCTCCGTGCTGCATTCAAACCCTATGGCTTGTCAGAAAAATATCCAGTGTTGACAGATGAGGTTATTCCTCAGTCTCCACCCTGGAATGATGCTTCCCGTCATTTCTACAGACATGGAGGAATGTGAAAAGGGACAGCGAAGAAAACAGCTGCCATCTCACTTCCTGCCCTGTTGAAGTTAGTTATAAAAATGTTATTACTCTGTCTTTTATATTATATTGCACAATACAACTACTTTATAGGGAGATTTTGAGTAGTAGATAGTGAGCTGGTGATAATCAAAAGTGAAACATCAACAAAAACAAAATTATTGATAATATTCTAAAGTACCAGAGCAGTCCACCATCCAAGACAATTAGGAAGAAAAGGCCTCACTAATTTTAACTGTGTGCTATAACTGAATCAAACCCAGTGTTTATTAAATGATTGAAAAAGGAATTCTGAAAGACTGAAGTGATATAGCAAGGGAAGCCCAACCTTTTTTGTGAAATGAAGCAACGTCCCCATAATGAGCCCACACAGTTTCTGCATGTCAGGGAACTATGAGGTTTATCTTCATTTTATGATTTTAGAAGCTTGAAGAGGTAAGATTATTATTTTCCAAGAGTTCACCAAAAAGCAAAGATGAGAGGAAAGTCAGTACTCTGCTTTTCTATCCTCTCGATTGTCTCGCAACCCCTCAGATTTGTCTTGTGAACCCTTGTAAGGGCCCCGACCCCGAGCTTGGAAACCCCTGGTATATGGGATGGTTTATTAATGTGATGATTCCTGCTGTGTCCCAAAATTAAGTGAAATTACTTAAATGGAAGTGTACTAGTTGAACCCTATACCTGATTGTCCTTTAAAGGAAGCTTCCTCTGGATTCACAGTTGAAAAGGGGAGAGATCAACTGGAAATGTAAAACAATATTTACAGAGGTTAACAGCAGAGAAAGTTTGTCGGGGATGAGGATCCATCACTGTGAAGCAGCCTCATAAAGTGTAGAGATTTTTGAAAGCATGGAAAAGCAGAGGTGAAGTAGACAATTAGAACAGGAGGGAATAGCAGACATTTATCCACAGAGATCCCTGTTTAATATACAGTGCATTATCACTATGACATGGTATAACTTACACTCAATTTACACGCCATCATTGAATGCTAATGGAGTGTTCAATAAACTTTAAGCTGTATGTCATGAAGATTTATATGAACCTGAAGAGGTGGTACACTATATTGTGCAAATAAAAGTCCATTCCTCTAAACACATGGAGGATAGGCTGCAGGGTTTGACTATTTTTGGGGGAAAAAAATCTCCTCCCAGTGATGTTGAAAGGAACGAGACAGACATGCCAACAGGAAAAAACAGAGACAAAGAGGGATGAAGACAGAGAGAGACTAGGGACCAGGCTTCCTCCATTACCCCCTGGCCTCTCTGTCTGGCAGTACGCGAGCAGCAGCAGTGGATGGACTCGGCTAGTCACCTATCAAAGCCCGTCTAATGAATAGTCCTCTAATCCCCTCATTGAGATACAGAGAACAGGCTCGCTACTAATGCTCTCAGACAGAGATGCGCTCTTTCTCTCGCTCTCTCTTACACACACACACACGCACACAATCTCACACACAAGCAAGAATTATGCAAAAAATACGCACAATGGACAAAAAACACATACACAAGCACCTACACAACATTCACATGCAAACACTGTGATTTTGGAATATCATGCAGGTGCCATGGCCTCTCTCTCTCTCTCTCTCCCACTCTCTCTTTCTCATACACATACACATGGCACAATACAACTCAACAATATTCTGCCTTTGTACACCGCTGTAAGCCGCCTTAATTATTCCCAAGCAGAGTGGGTTTCAAAGAGGGAAGACAAGAGGCCCTCGTCATTTTGGAATTGGTTTAACATGTTTGTTTTATTCGCGGCTTGTTTATGAGCTGGCCGGGCAAGTGAGAAATATGAAGTCATTATGTTTAGATTGATGGAGAGAATTATATCCTGCGTTCTCTTTCACCCAGCAAATCATTCATACACTTCTGTTTTGACATCCTGAGCGGAGTCTTGATGTGTCTGTCTTTCATTTCCCCTCTTTCTCTATTGCCTTCTTTCTGTCTTCTCTTTTCCATGTTATACATTCGGCCAAACATGAAATAAACACACCCATCTCGCCTTTCACTCTCTTTCTACTTGGCCCTTTTTTGCGCCTGCTCTTTCATCCTGGCTGCGCATTCAGGCCAGATATCAAATAAACACAGAGACAAAGCAGCCATGCAAGGCCAGCCCCCCCCCCACCTTCCATCACTACCACCTGGCCAGGAGTGAGCACCACCCACTGGATCAGCTCAATAGGAAGAGGAGCGGACAGAAGAAGAGAAATGTTTGTTACTTCACCTTTGGACGTCAGATTCGGGAGGCGCCTGTCTCCACTGTAAAGTAGCATAAAATGCCGCTGAAGAGGCGACTGAGGAATCAGGGGGAGGAGGGTGGGCATGAGGGACACGCTGAGCAGTGTGAAATGTCAGCCAGGAACCAGGTAGCCAGCCGTGGACCTAAAATGGAAGACAACACAGCTGGGAAGCAAAATGGGAGAGAGGAAAAGGATGGATGGAGGAAGGGAAAGTGCAATTAGATTAGAGGAGGGCAGGAAAGATTAGCAGCAGATGATACAAGGTAGAGAGACATGAATGACAGATTTTAGAATGAAGCTGTGAAAATTCTTAGAAAGGAAATTGCATGAAAGAGAAAAAGAAAATAGAAAAAGGCTGCATTCTATTTATTCTCTACAGCAATGACCTAGAGGGGGTCTACGGACCTGAGCTCTTTTATTTATGTTGGCACAAGCCCCCTGCACATTATCATCCTGATGAATATTTATTTATATATATTTCTGGATTTGTTCTGCTCGCAGGAGTCCTGTTTGGGTTGGCCCAGTTCCGACTGGACCATCTGGTTGTCCTCAGGTTGGTTCTAAAGGACCGGACAGAGTCCAGAACCTCAGCGCGCTCTAAAAACAGGTCCAGGAATATTTCTCTGATCCATAATTCATGCGGCTAGGACTCAGCTCGCAGGCACAAGGCAGGGGAGTGAGCTGTAAAGCTGTGCTGGGTTTCGCTACACGGCTGGAGGTGGGTGATGACAAAACACTGTGAGATTTTTGGTTTTGGAACCGTTCCGCCTGAATAGCGATGTTTTCACCTTTGCAGCATCGTGTCGGTGACTAATTGATCTGCTGCCAGATCTTTGGGAGAGGTTGTTTCTTAAAGATTTTCTTGCATGACCCACATGAGTTGTCTATGTTTATAGCTCCCAGCCACTGAGGAAACCAACAGAAAGTCAGATGACTCATTGTCTTTCAGGTCTTTTTTTTTTTTTTTTTCGTGAGATAGTGAGTTGCTGCTATTGGAAAATGAAAAAGAAAAAATATTTGCTACAAAATTTTCTTTCTCAGTTTTCATTCATTTATACATTTAAAATAGTGTTACATTTGTGGAGGAGTTCCAGTTGTCTTTTAGTCTTTTAGGTAAATGAGGCATAAAACTGCACACGTTAGTTAAAATCCATCATCTGTGAAGAGACCTGCTTTTAGCACTACAAGACACCTCACAGCAGCTTCGAGCAACCAGTGCTGATGACATATGTATATATATTCAGATTACGTCCACCAAGGATGCACATGAATGATAGATCGATGGTTAGAATAGTTATTTTATAAATATAAAAGTTAAGAGTTTGTCAAAGAGATACCCCAGTGATTAGTTTTGCACTTCCATAAAGGTAAAGCTCTCACCAAGGAGAGATTTAAAAAAGAATGGTTAAAATTGAAGCAGCAGAATACAGAATTTTAGTCACAACACTGACTTAAGAAAAAGCTAAGTACTACACTTACCATAATGTAACTTCATTAGACCAGTAAACATCCACATCTTTCAAACTTCAAGAAGGGGTTTAGCAAGAAAATCTGTTTCAGCCTGAGCTGAAATAACCCCGATGACCAGCCCAGGATCTCCAGGATTTACGCGTCTACATTGCCTGCATATACTGCTCACTATGTATGTAAGGTTGACGGATGTATGAGCTGTAATTGCTACATAGTGTGTAGAGAGTTCTGTAAGATTTTATTCATTGTAATTCTCCTTTTTACACAGGCTGGCTTACACGTGGTTTCCCCAGAGGCTTTATATATATGATGTGATTTGGTTTAATCTTTAAGCTCTGAAGGAGGCACACTTATGTTGGAATGTGAGCTTATTGAAAGTCTGTGCTGCATAACTATCAAAGTGCTCCTGCCTCTTTTTTAATTTTTAAATTGATTCTTATTATTTTTATTTACCTAACTATTTATTTATTTATCTATTGTTAATGCTGGTTTGCTGCCTACAGTTCTTATTGCAGTTTTGGTTCTTCAGCTTTTCTGCAGCATCCCTTACTGATAAAGTCCAGAACAGATGACCTGCCATATGTTTCAACTTTGTGACTGTGACTGAGGGAGGTGTTGAACATGGACAGAAAATATATGAACTCTCCACATTCTGTCTATGACAGTCATACAAGTCACTGCAACACACACAAACATACGACTAATCCATTAATCATGATCTTGTATTTCAGTGTATGGTTGTTATTCTGAGAGCATGTAAAGAAAAAGAGATGTATCAAATACAGGTGATTTGAAAGAGGAGTCTTCCCAGAGAAGAACAGGTAAGAGAAGACAGTAAAGCTTTATCTAACTGGAGAACAACTCCCCCTCTTTCTTTCTTGTGGTACTCCAACACCGTGTTTTCTCCTGTAATCACAGTGGAAGGTCAATACTCAGGGTCACATGTGTTAACAAGGTGATCAATGTTAATCACAGACAGAACGATCAATACAGATGAGTGAGGGCAGCATTACTCAGAGCCCTCACTTACTGGCAACAATTGAACTACGAGGCTTTAGGAGTTTTCTTTGTCACCCATCACATCATTGATTAAATGGTTGGCCAGGGTGATGTGTAGCTGTTGTACTTTCTCATTAACCTTAAATGAGTCTTAATGTAATCTATTGTCATTGTTACTATTATAATACAGTGAGAGAATGTGCTAAAAAATCTATATGGGAGAGTAGAAGTTTCAAAGTTTAATTTAACCTTTATTTAACCACAATATAAAGTCTTTGAAGTGCCTGTTACAATAATATAAAACAGAATAATTTAGATGTTTTTTTTTTTTGTTTTGTTTTTTTCCCTTTCTGCAGAGGGAAAGCTTTTCTTAAAAAAATAAAAGTCTGATTTGGGTTCAGTTTATTTACAAGATTATCAGTGTAAGTATGAAAAAACTGCCATCCAGTCACATGCCAAGATTTGTATGAAGAAACTCTGTTTCTTCTTAAGTTTTCAAATTGCTGCTGTCTCTCTGTACAGAATGTGCAAAGGTCTGTTCTTTTTTGTGTGCATTTTAAGGTTAACTTTAACTTGTAAAATCAAATACAAATGAATGTTTCTGACTGCATGTTCTTTTCAGTATTGTTTATAAACACATAAAACAAAAAGATAAACCTTGTGGTCTACATTAAGAGATAGTTTTTAAACCAGATCAATGCATTTTCACTGAAACCAATTTGCCTTAAACTCTACTATAACAACTGGTGTTCAACTGAGTCAAAAACCTTGGCAAAACAACAGATACAGCTGCACAATGCTGTTTCTCATCAAGGGAGGCGATGACACTTTTAATCACAAGTGTTGCTGCTGTGGCTGCACTATACCCTGACCTAAAACCAGACTGAATATTACTGAGAATATTGTTTTCTGTCAGAAGTGTTTCATTTTTGAGAAAATTAGTGATTTAAGTCCTTTAGCCAAGAGAGAGAATTTTGAGATGGGACCATAATTACTGATCTCTGACGGGACACCTCCCTTAAGTAATTGGCAGCCATATGAAGATTTCACACATGAAGGGTGTAAGTATTTTACATTTTGTTTATCAGAGGGCGACACCTCTGAAATGATCTGCAAAACACTGCCTGAGCTGATGTTGAGTTATCCTCATCTACCCAGCACTGCTCTGTAAAATGACATCAGTGCTCCCCTGATGAAGACCACAGTTCAGCTATAGACAAATTTTCCTCTCCTCCAGAAGAGCCAGACCTTCACCGGGAGTTTCTAAAGAAACCCTGCCTCGCTTTAAAACACTGTGACGTCGCCACTGACCCAATTCTTGCAACGAACCCGCGAGCAGCCTCACGCGCTGCTGTATCTGCATATTTAACAGGGGAGAGCAGGAAGGAGGGGGTGGGAAAAGGGGGGGAAGAAACTCGATGCCCCCTCTCAAAGCTTACTGACGTATGACCATGAATTTTCGACTGTCGTAAATTAGAGCCCAAGATGAACCTCATGAGTCGTCCTCTCTTTCTTTCTGTGTGTACAGTCACAGTGGGGAAAGAATCAGCTGATAAATATGCTGTCAGTGAAAAACATCCACTCATCACAGAACCAAAGACCCGCAGACAAATTTAAGGGAAGCTGTCGGCATAATCGTACAGGAGAGAGACGAGACTGTGTGTTTCCATATGCATTTAAAGTAGTGTTTTCATTGCTCTGTGAGTCTGTGTTTGCCTACATGCACACAAGAGTTCTGTTTGTGTGTTACGTGTACATGCATTTTGATTTAAAAGTACAAGAAAGTCGTGCTTTGTGCCCATCGATGCATTTGTGTGTGTTTGAGAGTTTCTATTTGAGAAAACACCCAAGTGACAGCAACCGGCAGAGTCGGAGAGAGAATGTGATTCTGTTTGACACGCTGAAATCCAGTCTCATCCTCAGCTGTCTGAGAGCAGCAGACAGAGATATGGACAGAGAAGAAAGATAAGTAGAGCGTAAATGTTTCTTTAACACATCATATATTCTGGGCTATCGCTACGCATTTCATCCCCCTCTATCTCCTCCATCTCGACACACAGCATACACAAAGTCCTGGGAGGTACACGACATGAAGCTCTCAGACATATTGAGCAAATTAAGCGCAGTTAAAGATGAAATGTTGCAGTTAAGATGCTATCAGGGTTGTAAACTCTGCTCAGGAATCATCTCAGAGAGCAAGAGAGGCCTGTTCCTGTTTGCACATATATCACACGTGACTGGAGCTATGCACAGAATTAGGCATTTTATGGGATGACTCATGTAAAAATACATCCTTAATTTTGCATGAATTCATCCATAAATCTTGGGCATATTCCTGTCAGAAAGCCTTTTTTTTTTTTTATATATCAGCAACTCCTAAAAACCGTCCGAGCAGAAATGTGTGCGTGACATAGAAAATACTCAGACTTATTCTCTTCCTTGCTGAGAGTTACATGTTTGGGACCACTATCATGTCTATGGGCTAAACATGAAGCTACAGCCATCTTCCAGTTAGCTTAGCATAAAGTCTGCAAACAGTCTGTTCAAGCCAAACAAACATCAAAATGTTTAAACAAGCTGGGGTTTTGTATGGGACTGTGTCTTGGGAGCAGTGACTTGCTGTCTTGTCACTAAGAAATGGTCAACATACAAAACAACAACCTGTCGCCAGACATAGCCAGGTTAGCTGTTTCCCCATGTGTCCAGTCTTTATGCTAAGCTAAGCTAACTGGCTGCTGGCTGTAACTTCATATTTAGCTGCTGCACAAACATGAGAGTGGCATCAATCTTCTCATCTAACTCTCAGCAATAAGGAAAATAACTATATTTCCCCAAATTTCAAACTACATGTCTTTCCTTAACTTTAACCACCACTTTAAACATTAAAGACATTGATAAACTGTGGGGAACACTACACCGATGAAACTGCAAGAACAAGAAAAACTGAATAGGCAGTTGAAAAAGACAACACCGGCTGTTGGTGAAACCCAGACCAGTCACAGCATTGACTTAGAAGGTCATCAGCCAGGAATCAATGGACAGATGGAGAAAGATCAAGGAGGACGTCTGCCTCCAATGTCAAAGGCAATATTTGAACTGGAGCAGAGGTAACGATCTCTCTCCTAAAGAAACACTTGATGATATGAGATATGGCCGAAAGCCTTGAAAATGCTAGTAAGCAGACCTTGAGTTGAGGCCGTTTTCTCCCCTTTACTCCCCTGAAACTGTCTGATACAAAAATGGAAGGAACCTTCATCATATCAAAACTGACTGGCACATATTGGACTTCTAATAAAAGACCAATTTTGGTCTGATTTATCTATGTGACGCATCAATCAAACCCTCTCACAGAGTACTTTAGTAACTCAGTGAAAATGTCTACAGAATCCAACACTGTCATTTTCTGTGAGACGTACACCCATCTAATCACTAACCTGGCTCCATTCACCATACCTGACAGACAGTGGCCAAGAATGAGCAGAACTGATGGCTGACTGAACAAGTCAACGATGATGGCGTCTGACAAACAACCCCTCCCATGTGTTGTACCTTATCTAGAACTTAAACAGATCTTTGTCACTCTTCCTCTCCAGATCTGTGTCTTATTACAGGCAGCCCGTAAGTTTGTGATGCATTAGAGAGTCAGCATGTCGTAGCGTGGCTCAGAACCAACTCCCTAACTTAGAAATGTGGGTTACATATGGGCCTAAGTGGGTGTGAAAGAGAATGTTAATCAGTTGAATGCTTTTGTCTGCCTCAGAGGGTGGAGTTGCATGTGTGTGTGCATATATGGATGTGTTTGCCTATGTATGCGCGTGCTTCCATATGTTGCTATGCTCAGCGGGGGGGGGGCATGTCAGGACAGCCTACACCAACAGCTGGAGGACACCAACTGCGAGGCAGACACAGGGGTGGGTTGCAGCTCATCATCACACCCAGCATACAACCAGACTGAACTATTTTGCAGAAATCCAGAGTGGTGAACCAGGACGTCCTCTTCAATCACCGCTGACCAAAGTCATTCTTTCAGAGGACACTGCTTGTGAGCTTACTGTGAGTGCAACTCGAGGAGGCGACACCGGAGAGAGAAAAAAGCCTGGAAAAGCTCCAGGATTACAAAGCAAGCGCCATTGTACAGTTTCTGGGCCACAGTGCAAGTGTTTGTGTTTCTCATTTGAGTCTGGTTTGTGGTGAGGGAGTTGAGTCAGATGGGAAATATTGCATACTCTCCCCAGGCCTCAGTACTTGTCTCGTAAATCCAGCATCACCCTGTCATTCTCCTTTTCTTTAAAATCCTCCATTGGTGACATTCAGTCTCCTCACCCCTTGTGGGTGCGCTGTCCGCTCATTATTATTTTCTCCTCTTTGCTTTTGTCTTTGTTTCACAACTTCTCTCCCCGCTCTCTCCCTCATTCTCTCACTCTCATCCCCAACACCCTTGTCTCTGCCATCTCTGCAGCGCACAAGAGTTGTTACTCTTCTGCTTCCCTGGAGTTTCCCTCCACCAGGCTGTCTGGAGACAAAACACTTAAGATACTTTAGGAAATAATTAACACCCTGCTAAGCTCAGAGGAAAAAAAAGCTAGGCGTTGCAGAAGACGTGTGTGTAACAAACGATGTGAGTAACAATCTCCAACATGTTTTTCAGTTGCTAAAACTACACACTTACATGTGACATATTTATCACTTTCACACATGCAGGTACAGCAGTATGCCTCACTTTCTATCTTTCCAAGTATATGTATTTAAAAACAGATTCTTGCAAAGAAATCAGTAATATATATTTTTGTTAATTTGTGTGGTCAGAATATTTGAGCTGAAGATCAGAATGTTATCCTGTGTGACCTGAATCGCCGGCTAATGGGATGTTGAGGTTACAGGAAAAGCATAACTCTGTGCTGTAAATTTTGACATTCATAAAAGAAAGACAGATAATGCTAGCCAGACCCCACCTTTGCATAATGTGGGACAAATACAACACCGCGGGCCATATCTTACACCCAGCACAAGGCGGCACAAAGCCTGATGCAAGTGTCTTTGCTATAGTTTCAGACCGATGCAGCTGTCAGCAATCTGCCACTGTGCAAGCACGCTTACCTTTTAAAGGGAAAGAGAGATGGCACTCTGATTGGTTTATGGCATGTTACTCCCAAAACACACCCCTGATCAATTAAGAGATTAAGTACAACCCTTTTGAAACACGCTCCTGGCACCACCGCTAAACACAAACAGTGCTCCATGCACTTAGACTGTTATAATAGAGACCTTAGTGTGAAAATGATTAATATAAAGTTAAAATAACATTAATGAAATATTTCCATCATCTCCTCCATTTTCTGCCACTTATCCAGAGCTGGGTCACAGTGGCAGCAGGTTAAAATACAGACATCCCTCTCGCCAGCAACATTTTCCAACTGGTGCCTTTCAATGCGCGGATGTCTGAGCTCCTTACTCTATAAGGGAGAGCCCTACTGCCTTACAGAGGAAACTCATTTTGGCTGCTTGTATTTGCAATCTTATTATTTTGGTCACATGACCATAGTCGTGAGTTGGACCTTAGATTGGTAAATTGAAAGCTTTGTCTTCCAGCTCAGCTCCATCTTCACCACAAAAATGGAAATTGAGTAAAATGAAGCAGCAGAATTAAATATTGCATCTTGATAAATTCAGAGCTAACCTTGGCAAGTTAGGATCCTATCTTCCACTGTCTGACTGAAAGCTAATTACTTTAGCTCACCAACTGGCAGTCAGCAGTGCACCATGGAAGTTAACAGCATGTCAAAGCGTGTTGACAACTAATTTCAATAGCCTGCTTGAAAATGAGCTAGATGTAGATAGTTTTCAACATGCACAGATTTGCATTTCGTAAACTGATATAATGACATAACTGGTTATATATAACTGACTTCATCATCGTTGCTGCTATCATCTTATTAATATACATCAAAATCTGATTTCAACATTTTTTTAATGCAGGCTGTTGTATAGACTGTGGAACTGAAAACTTCACCAAGTCAAGTCATGGAGAACAAAAAGGAAAAGATGTTCCTCAGACAAAAAGTTGGGATTAACAATTTGTCATTGGGTACACACAATCACAGTTTACTCATGTTTCACAGGGTTTTTTTAATTAAAAAAAAAAGTTGCTAAAGGGGTCTTTAAAGATGGCAACACAAACGCTTGTCCTAATATCAGTCGACTGCTGCCATGAGAAACACCCACTCAGAGGACTGAATCTCAGACACTCTCTCCACAAACATGCCCAAAAATGGTTTTATCCTCTTTTGAAAAATGTACACAATAGCTTCTGTAACATTATGGTTTGCATTTCCTCTCCCAAAAAGTGAGGAGAATTCAAAGCATGCAAGTGTGAGTTTACAAATGTGGGCATTTCTACCCACATGCATTTCTCTTGCATTTTCATGTGTTTATATGCTTATTATTTGGTGTTTGTGTGTGCGTATGTGTGTGTGAGTGTGTGGGGACCAACTCCTGATAATTACAGAGAGACAGCAAGTGGCTTTGTACAGCTCTACTTTGGCCATTCAGTCCAACACAACCGTGACGGGCAGCCGGGCCATTCAACAAGCACTCAGAAGGCCTGCATTCATGCATGGCCCTTAGAATTTCACACACACAGACACACACAAACATAACATATGCAAACACATGGATATACAGATACAATCTCAAAATATGGTATGTATAGACTCAATTTTACCCTAATTCAATCACACAAAAACTCACTCTGCTGGTTTCTCTTGTTTACATATTCACTTAGATGTAAACACATATGAAACAGGAGACACTGGTGATTCAATCAGCAAAAAGAAACACGCACACACACACATTTCCAAAGGCCCTCAAATGCAACCCTTTCCTTGTTTTGTCTGCCGTGTAGCTAAGTAGAATTTGCGCTAAAATAACTTCAAAGGCTCTGAAGAAGGGGCCACTCCGAGGAGTATGGGTAATTAGGACTGTGGAGTGGGAAAAAGAGAGAGGGAGAAGATGAGTGAAAGAGGGGAAAGGGAGAAGGATCCTCTCAGCCACAATGGATGAGTATAGGAGAGACAGTTTGGAGAGAAACGACAAGGGGCACTAAAAGTACTTGAATGCACTCAAACACATACACATAAACACACACACATACCCAGATTGTTGGTGTGATAGCGCGCCACGAGACAGGAAATTTTGGCTGTGGAATTTACTCCTAGTTGTAAACATGGCGCTGAATATATAGACACCACCACACACACACACACACACACACACACACACACACACACACACACACACACAAAGCAAGTCATACAATCAAGTGGAGACAGATGAACACTGTTGTAGACCAAAAGCAGACATTTCTACCTCTCTCGCTCTCTCACACAGACATGCAAAGTGCTCCTAATGGCAGCGGTGCAAACAGCAGTGTGTTTTCAGCCAGCCGTGCAGCCAGACTCAGCCAGCCATCACAGGAGCCCCAGCCACCAGCTAATGCACTGCTATTTATAGCCCATAAACTACACTAAACATGTCAGGATTGTCTCATATCACCACCTGTACAAATAGAGCCAGATTACTAAATGCTATTGTCAACAAAATCAAGCTCAGTGCCTTTTAAAATGTGTGTTATACATTCATAAGAAACTCTTAACAAATCTTAGCTAATAGAACAGTTTCTGCCTGTAAGGATTGTTAACCTAAAAACACAGTCAATAGCTCGCTAAACAATGAAATGAAACGAGAGAAAATGGAGAGCTGTGGCTTAGGAAGGAAAGCTTAGGGAGAAAGGGGAATCTGAGTGTGTGTGTGTGCATGTTGCTGTCTGGCTCTGTGTGATGATGGGGAAAGTGGATGCAGAGAGAGGGGTGAGAGTGCCCTCTGTTGACTGCATAGAGTTAAACAGATTATTGTCTCAGACACAAGACATGCACATAAGACAAGCAGGAGAGCGTTTCGGTATTGTTTAGTCTGCAAGCTAAAACACACACACACCATAACCTCAACTATACACATATGCAACTTCCAAAAAAATCAGCTACATCCAGACTGGAGCATAAAGACTGGAAAGATGACAAGAAGGATGATGTGTGTGTGTGTGTGTGTGTGTGTGTGTGTGTGTATTTTGAAGCAAAAGCATGCACCCATGCTTGTGTGTGTGTTTAAGTGTGTATTTGTGTGTACTGTAAACCCTACTGGACCATCAGCCGTTCTGCAGATCTCTGGATCCCTGCTGAGCTGCAGCTGCCTGAGTGACATGTGCTGGTTGAGCCCTAAAGCCCCCTCAACTAAAATCACTTATCCTCTCCCACACATCCAGACACACACACATACATACACTAAGATGCACATACACACATGTAGTGGCCCATCTGCAACTGTTCTTTAAATTGAAACTGCTGCATGTTGAAGCGGCATCCAGCAGTTTCCTGTTGGGATCAGTGGATCAGGGAGTTTGATGGATGACGTCAGCTGCTGAGGACTCCTCCTCTTGTCCTGTTAGGTTGGGTGTTGTTGGATTTTGAGGCCAAATATTCCACAAAATAAATACCAATAGAAGTGTTTTAGTTGGATTAGCCATTTAATCTCAAGCTGTTTTAACTGAGGTTTTAATTAAGTCCTGTGTTTGCTTTAATTGTCCCTTGCATTGCAGGGTTTTCACATAGTTGTTGATCGATGCTGAGACACAGATGCAATCAACAATGAGCTGCTGACATTACAATCAAGTCACACTGCTCAATATCTGCTTGTGCAGTGATGTTTTCATCACATATCCCCACCTGAATATAACTGATGGAGCCACTTGTCTTCACCTTTCCTTCATTGGGGAAACAAAAAGCTTTTCTTTTCTCCCCAGCCTCGCAAGCTACTTACCTAATTAATTACTCCAACGCAAACTTTCATTGTGATCAATCACAGTTGTCACCTGCGGAGCAGAATCTGACAGATGTTGACACTTTTCATCTCTCGATCAATTCAGTCCCAAGATGATTGTAAAAACATCTCCTTACACCTCAAATATATGGTAATATATGGTAATGGCTGCATGAAACAGCACCTATGCTGTTTTCCCCTGGAGACTCATGTTACGTATCCTAAAAGAAGAAATTTTCACTGCTGTTAGTGAGGGCAGTCTTTATTTTAGGTGTTCTGATACATCTGTGTTCACTCTAGTTAAGTGAATAAAATGGAAGAAAACAGATTTAGAGCCTTAAAAACATGCCTCAGGTCACAGTTACGTTACCGTTACGTGCACAAGTGCATGTAACATGTGACTTAAAGTGCGGCTGAACCACATCTTGTGCTGAAAGCCTGCAAGTGGTTTCTGCAGGGTTCACCAAATGAAATTTAAGACTTTTAAACACTTTTTAAATACCACATAGAATTAAATCTAATACCTGTTTCAAGATCATTTTGACTAAAGTATAATGGAAAACCAGTTGTGATTAGATGGCCAATGATTACTATCACATTTTTTCAGCACTCCCATCAGTTTTTAACAATATTTTTTCTAATAATATAATCAGTTAAACTCATATGACCTGGACTAGAATAAACAACAGAAACTGGATGGATGGATCAACCAGTGAAACATGGTTAGTTCATTTCAGTTTTCACTCAAGATTGACACGTCGATCATGAGACACTGAGTATTCATGGCAACTGCAGCTAGCAGTAGTGGCTGCTACAGATGTGAAGTTGCTGACTATAACGATAGAAGCACGATCCACTGTCACAACAATCTGAGTTTTATTTAATAGGTGTGTAATGTCTCGACAGCCCACAATCTGAAACAAAAAGATTTTATAACTAACATTACTGTCTATGACAGGAAATTATTAATGGAATTTAACGGGTTACACCATGATGGAAAGTATTGAACCAAGAAGTAGTTCTTCAAAGTCTTATCAAAGTCTTAATAAGTCTTATTATTCTAAATAATATGGTAAAGGCTGGGCATTTTAAAACTTTTCCGACTCGTGTTGCAAGCTGGTGTTGATCATGTTTTTGAGCAGAGCTGTCATGATGGCCAGAGCTACAAATGATGCCCAGGACGAAATGTGAGCACTGTTTAAATGCAGATTGCAAATGGTGGCAAAGTCACACTGCACATTGCAGATACATTTCTAAGTCCTTAACCACAAGTATCAGGTATATTTGAATTGTAACTATAGTGAGATGCAGTGGGCTCCAGACTGGTAAAACTAAGTCAGGTTGATTTAGAGGTACATTTTTTATGAAAATATCAGTATTAACTCCATTAGGCCACTGCTATGATTGGTATGGAAATTCATTCTTGTCCTCTAAAGTACTAGTTTGACAAAACAATTCAGAGTTATCTACCAGTTTAATGCTACTGCTAGCACATCTGTCTTTTCTTCGCTAATTGATTCTTTCACTCCAAACTGTGGAAATGCTCGTTTATCACTCCTCCAGATTCACAGACATCACCTGTACAAACAAACAGACACACAGAGACAGGTGGCGTCATCTGGGTGACAAGATGACAGTGAGACGGTGAGTCTGGCTCCGGGGTGGGTGGGGGTTGTCTGCTGTCATATTTAGAACACACACGCACACTATCACACCTGTTATGTAACACTGCTGCAGCCTAGAAGCCTCGTACCCTCCAATGTGACAGTTCTCACTTTGCTAATTGGAGTGACAGCTACTGTGATCACTGACTTTGATGTTTGACAAGACAAAAGTAATTACAGCTATTCAAACCTCATGTTGTGACTGCATTGTGGCTCTGATCCACACAGCGGCTCAGTTTTTTTTTTTAAGTTCCTCAAACCGGCACACTGTGCAGATGTGAGTTTTCGTCCAACTGTAGTGGTGATAAGCTCTCTGAGCTTGTCATAACTGTGCTCTGGGTTGGAGTTTGTCTTCTGTGAAATATCCAAATGTCACTTTTCAACCCCTCCTCCTCCCCCATCTTCTCTTCCTCTGTCATCCCCCTCTCCCTATATTCCTTTCCATCTCTCGCTGTCACTTTCTTTCTGTCTCTTTCTTGCTTTTTTCTGCCATTCTCTCCCTCTCTCTTTGTGTCTTTGATGTTAGTGCAGCACTGACACAGGCCCACTCCACACTTGACTCCCCTTGAATGTTAATAGCATTCAAAGATTGAGGATGTGTTTGTGTTTGCTTGCATATTCCAAATGTTGTGTGTCGGTGTGAATAGATACGTTCACAATGCTTTCACATGTTTGTGTTTGCAAGAATGTAGCATGTCCAGCAAAGTTTTTGGTTTCCTGCCTAATCAATGTGGAGAAAAAGATGAAGGTTTTCATCTTCTATTACTCAGTTGCATTTTACTTAAAGCCCCTATTTTTTCATGTTATTGTTGGTTCTTTAAAGCTGCTAAATGGATTAAATTATGTTTTTTATGGAAGGTAACACTAAGTGATGAACCCACAGCGAATTTATACCTGCAGGTCAATTTCACGTAGCTCAGTTTTATGTAATGTCTTAAAGCTCACGTTTTGGTTTACAACCCTCAACATTTCTGTCCTGATTATGCTCACCAATCTTGTTTGCAGCCGCAGCTCTTTTTGGCAAAACATCTCTATTGAAAGAACAACTTTATCTTACCATGGAACCAAAACAGACAAACTAGCGTGTATATGTAGCAGCTAAAGAGCTGGATATTTCCCTCTGGAGTTGGTAGAGACCAAAATAGGACTAAAAGGAGCTGTTACTCCGTTTCTGCTAATTAGCTAACTGTTTGCTAACATGTTAGCCAAATCAACTTTATGTAGTGGTGTAAAATAATAATGAATAAAAATAATGATGCTTTAACATTTTCAAGTGTTTACAAAATGGCACTAGTTTTTTTTTTTGTCATACTGTATGTGAAGTCTCACAGATTCCTATTTCTGTTGCTACAGTATTTGCTTTGCTTTGTCTTAGTAATGTTTACTTCACTCTCCCCACCAGGATCATTACATTTTGTGTGTTTAAGTTAGTTAGTAAATGAGGGAATAAGTGGAAAACTGACCCTTGATAATCAGGCAGGCACACTAAAATCAATTTGAGTGTTTATTTTTTGGAAGCCGTTCTGGTGGATTTGACGTCTTCCACATGTGTCCGTGCTGAGTCCTGTTCCCAGGTCTTTAGAAGGTGGAAAACTCTGGACCGCACTTTGTGTAGTGGCTGCATCCAACTTTCCCTCCTCAGGCCTCTACGCGAGGGACTTGAGCAAAATTTTAGTGAAAACACACATGCACTCTTTACACTTCCCGAGTCCCACCGAACAGGACACACACTTTGACACGAAGGGGAGATCTTCACTCACTGTCCATTTATCTTGTGTGACACACATCGCTGACCTAGCACATAATTCACTGTGCTTAAGTGTAACCAACATCTTTTTTGATTCAATTCTTTGTATTGTTTTCCCAATGCAGTTGTTTGCCTTTGTATTCCCTTAACTCCTCTCCGTCTTCTTTTCCTCACTCCCATCCCTCACTTCCGTCTGTTGGAACTCTTGCAGAGTGGTGTGTTGCAATGTGACGAGCTCTGAGAAACAAAGTTAAGTCCGATATCTTCGCAATTATCAGCGAGCCCGTTTCTTCTCATTTCCACATAAACGGCTTGTCGGCCATTGGCGCGGTGCCACAACCAATGCCAGTCTTTGTAGCTCTTCCAGGTGGGTGATTTATGCGTGGCGCTGAGCCCCCAAAGCGCCACCGAGCCTCTGTCGTCTTCCTTCTGCCAGGCTTGGCCCCCGACGGGATATAAATCCTTCTCAGACACCGCCAGCGAACAAACAAACTTTTTCTCTTCTTGTGTTCTTTACTCAGAAATATGCCCTCTGTGTTTCCCCCTAACTTGATGGATTAATTTCATCTTCCAGTTTTTGCCCATCTCTCTTTTTATTATCCATCAGTTACTTTTTGGCATCACTGTTTAGCTGGAACTTCTGGCAAAGCTGTACAGTAAATTTAATTTGAAAAAACATCAAACAGCTATTCTGATTGATTTTTCAGTGTTGATCCAAAGCATATTTCAGCATTGAAATTGCTGATAGTTGATGTTTTGTGGGTATTTTAGACCTTTAAATTTGACCATGCAAAATATTCCATTCAAATTTAGATTTTCCGCTGGAATTTTAGTCTTGTCATGGTGGAAAAGCCTCTGAAACTGCATTCAGACGTTTATGTGCAGCAAGGTCATTTAGGGAGAATGCACAAATATGGTGGTAAACAAATGAGGAACATTGTTTGTTGCACCATCACTGATTGGAATTATAACAAAGTAATTATCATTGGGCTTGAAATACAATATTACACAGTCACTGAAAACCATCTGAAAACATAAAACTGCTCCAGAATTGAGAATAAGAACAAGAACAATTTATGAGACATATCTCTAGCTCTCTGACTCTGTTAGTTGTTACTCTCTTCACTGTCCCTCTCAGCCAGTGCTTTCGCAACACACGAACGATGATCAGGATGCTGGTATGTGATGGCCAAAACTGGGAGGAAGAGGAAGGATAGAAAGGGGGAGTGAAAAAGAGCTGCAGACAGAGGGAGGCTAATGGGTTCAAACTGGTCTGAGCCTTCCATTTTAGCCACAGGGGTCAGCTGAAGACACACTCCTGTAATAATTGTTCCCATGCCATGACTGTCTCACACACACACACTGTACACACTGCTATTTTGTCATTTTCTTTCCCTGTAAAACATCTTAGTCATAGATTAAGATCATGCAGTCTACAGTATGCTGTACATCCATATGGCGTCACCACTATGTAAACACACACACACTCTCTCATGAAGTAATGATCACGGGTTGAGTCTGTTTGGCCTTTGTTTTCATAGTCTGACTGAGCTGTGCAAAGTGCTGCACTGTAATTTTAATGATATTTATGACCGTACACACACACACACACACCTGTCTCCAGCTGTCAACTCTGGCCCACATGCATGCATGAAGACATTTGAGGTTGCATACACACTAACATACAAATGCGTGCATGCTTGCATAGACACATGCGGACCTACACTCCAATAAAAACACAAACCGTAGCCAATGCAATATGCATGTTGGCATAATAAATGGGGATGACGAGTGGTGTTACTGCACATAGGCTTTCAGAGAGAAGAAGAGAGATCTGGACAGGCTGGAAAGAGGGTCAGAGGGTAGAAAAGTGTAAAACCCCTCAAACTGCAAAAAAAGTGAAGAGATTTGGACAAAAAGATGGAAATAATGTCAGCTGGAATGAAATAGTAAAGATAGGAGGAGGTTAATAGTGGGTTGAAAAAGAAGTAGGAGGGCAGTGGTTGGAGTTTCGCACTACAGAATAATAGATGGGTATCTGTGTGTGTGTGTGTGTGTGTGTATGTGTATGCATTCCCTCTCGCTGGGACCAGATGAAGTATTCCTCAGTGTCCGTGGCAATCGACCAGAGCAGCGCAGCTCCAATGATGGATACCACCGCACTAATCGCTCCTCCGATGCCTTCTGTTTCTCTCACACATACTTTGCTTCACTCTCACTCATTCATTTATCTCTCTCCTTCTTTTTCCCTCCCTCATTCTGAATCCCCTCACTCACGCCCCCTCCAACCCCCCACGTGCCCCATCCAACACTGCGGCACACAAACAGAAACAAATCACAGATTTAATGAAATTAGGTTGGGAGGGAGGCCTACCGGAGGAGCATTTTGTTTCACGTCTCCTGACAGCTGCCGCAGTGGCGCACCTCAGCTACCTGAATGACTCCGCAGCCTGAGATGACTCCTCCAAAGAAAGTTCCCCACATAATCGTCATTTCACACATGGAAAACTGCATCCAGGCACACAGCTTTGCCAAATTTGCCCTTTGGGGAGGATAAATCTTTAAGGGCGGTGGTTCCCAAAATGGAGCACAGGGGCCAGCAGGGGTCTTTGAGAGGGGATCCAGAATCTTCACGGTGTGTACATGAACCTCTTGGAATTTGAATGACCTTATTTTTTAGTTTGTTCCTCAGTGGAAAGAAATATCTAAAGGTGGGAACAGACTAGTCAAGTGAATCCAACAGGCTGTTACTTTTATTCATTCATTTATTCTTGCTACCTTTCCAATGTGGGAAAAACATGAAGTGGCTAACTTAATTCTGCTGGTTCAGGATCAGGTTCTGTGGATTGCGTGTACATTAATTTGGATGAATTACACATTAATTAAAATGAATGATTTTCTGAAAAAGTGCCACACATAACAACAGCTTCGACCAACATATACAAATTTTTCTCTTGACAGTCTAAACTACTGTATACACACAGGGAACAGAGATGAATAGAGTTGCATTGCTATGCAAACCCAGAAATCCCACAAACGCATCAATTCTTGCATCTCTGTACCAAAACAGAAACGGCCATATCTTTAAAACCAGTTTTCCATATTAATTAATGCTGCAGTTTGTGTGGCAACGGCAAAGCAAAGAAAAAAGTGTTACATTTGGGCGAGATGGTGCATGGAGACACAAGGCCAACCAGGGCTGTCAACCCCACGCTGCTTTATTTTACTATTAGCCATTTTTGGCTCTTTTTTTCTGCTGCTGCTACGTGACGTCAGTCATTGCAGTTCTATTCATAAATTCAACACAGCAACTGGAAAAGAGGAAAAAACGATCACCATCACTAAACTTCTAACACTGTATGATTTCATCTCCCAACTGTCAGCACCAGCTGGCCTTGACTGGAACATAGTTGGTCCAACTTCCTATCTGCCGTGATGCCAAATCATAACTCTAATATGTCTTGCGATCAAGCACAAAAGTAATGTGCGTTGGTGCCTTGAAGATGATTTTTTTAACACAGTTTTATTACTACATAAAACCCAGTACCAGCCCATATCTATTTTTAATGGGGTTCTTTGAGATGCCATCTGACCAAATGGGTATCTGTGGTCTTATACTGGCAGTCCTCGATATGGAAAAGTTTGGGAACCACTGCTGTCAGTCTCCAGCCAACATTAGACTTTCAACAGATCTTGCAAGTGTCCTTTCAGAAATGATACACCGGTGTGTTCTTGCATGTGGTCTGTTTCGTAAATGTGTCCTCGTAGCACAAAGGCCCATAGTTCCTGCAGGACCCCTGGGTGTGAACTGGATGTGCATGCTGACAGGGAAAGATGGAGGGGGCGGGAAGAAGCGGAGCAGGACAGCGGGTGGGGTGGCAGAGGGTCTCTTCTGATCTCCCATAATCCCCCACTTTATTTTGGAACCACTCAAAAGCCATCGCTTGAACAAATACACACTTTTCCGACTGTCTAGCTTTTCAAGACACGTTCCCCCCTCCTCCCTGGTTTTCTCTGGTTTTCTCCTCTCTCCCTCATCCCTCTATCCCGAGACCCCATAGAGGGCCTGTCACCAGCACTGTTTTCCTTCTTTCATTTTTTAGCCTCCTCTGTTTGTTTTCCAAAATAAAAGGCTCATTGAGCGGTGTGGTAAATGTGTGTGTATGTGTGGATGGTTGTTTTTGCTCTTGCCAGTAGAACCTTAATGACCTGAGTTCCACTTTGCCCAGCTGTCTCCACTCTGCATCAGCATTTAAT
The DNA here is from genome assembly GCA_033238685.1 of Lates japonicus. Taxonomy (NCBI): domain Eukaryota; kingdom Metazoa; phylum Chordata; class Actinopteri; family Centropomidae; genus Lates; species Lates japonicus. Next base: position 81,329 of record BRZM01000200.1, on the reverse strand, counting down.
CTGCACAAAGACTACAGGACCACCCCAATGGGTCACACCACACACACATTCGCACACAAACACACACACCTCGCTCACCAGGTAATTATGAACCAAGGGAGAGAACAAGAGAACAGTCATCCTTTCCTCTCCCCCGTCCCACCTCCTCTCTGTCTGTACTTCCCTGCTTCCCTAAGTCCATTCCCAAGGTTGAACACGGTAGCAATAAGTGTGTGTGGGGGTTTTTAAAGCAAACTTTGTGAATGATGAGGAGTAGGGGAGGCTGCACTGCAACTTAAAGAGCTGAGTTAGCAGATGGGAGACAATGCACCTCAGGGAGATGGCGGGGAGAGAAATGAAGGCCTGGAGATCAAATCAAGACCTCGAGAAGTCTGATTCGGAGAGCAGAGGAAGTGCACCGTATAGGGTGAGACACAATGGAAAAACAAGTTGTGTGGCGGTAGAAAAAAACACTTTGATTATATTTTTTGTCCTCTGGATATTGTTCAGAGGTGTTTTCATAAAGTTGAGGTGTACTGTTGACTTAATCGTGCGCCCACACTGTAAGGAACTCTATAACTAGCGTCTTGTCAGAAGTGCAATACTGAAGCACATAGAGCTTTGGAAAAGCTAACAGCCCCTGTCATTAGGAACTGAGGGGTAGAATATCAGCGTTGGAGTGTCATTTTATTTTGATAGTCTGCTGTTGAATTTGACAGTATATCAAAGTTGTAGAAGTTCAGAAGTGACTGTCATATTTCTACAGACTATTCGCACAGTAAGCCCCGATTTATTTTCAGTTGACTCATCACATACTGTACGTCACATACTGTATCTGTGCCTATGGATTAGTAAACTGTGTGCATGGATTTGCAAATGACTTCTTTGCTCAGAGAACAAGGAATGGAGCATTGCGAAGGCGACTGCAGCCACCAAGTTAGCAAATCCATGTGCATGGTTTACTATGTCAGCATGGACTGCGAAACCACTTTCAGTATATAGACTGTGAGTGTGGATTTGTAAACCAAGAGTACAGATGTACACATTTTCTCAGCTGACCCTCTGTATGGGCTCTGCAAGAGCTGTCCTGTCCCATTTGGAAAAAGTGTATTTTCCAAAATGTTGAACAATTCAGGTTGAGGCATGCAAAAGAAATAAGTAAATAAGGTTAAGACACAAGCATTCTTACAAATTTCAAATGAATATGTTTTTTTTTTCCTTTTCTGAAAAAGATACTTTCAAGATAAAGTCTGCAGAGAATTCTTACACTTTACTTATATGTCTTTGTATATAAAACAGTGTTCTGAAGTCTTGTAGAGAGTCAACAGAAGACTGTCCAGAACCCAGATTTTAACATTTACTGTTGTCTTTATATATATTACATAATGCAAGCTGAAATTAACTTCTGCTCAGTCTGCCTTAAAAATGACTGTAGTAAAGGTTTGTCAGGTGACGTTAGACACTGACCATGCCTCTATCATCATATCACTGCAAGACACTAACACAAGTCGTACAATTAAAGTTAGATATTAAGGAAATATGAGGGGATGTTGCGTGTGTAGCTTGATAAGACGTGTGTTTATTACTACTTACTGTCTTACTACCTAGCACAACTCAAATAGGTCAAAGCTGTATGTTTTGATTTCTCTGAGGACAGATGTGGGCAGGAGTCTGTTTGGTATTAAGGTTCATTGGCGACATGTTTTTGAGGGATCTCTTCCTGTGTCAGGTGATTGTCAGGAAGTGAAGTGTAACATAATGCTGCACTGATACAAAAACAAACAGTGACATTAGGATAAAATTGAAACAGAAATGAACAATGGTTTTATGTTTACTGAAACAGATTACCTTATTTTGTGCAAGTTGTTTTTCATGCTATACAAAAGCAAATAAAACAATGGCTTCCCTCAATTTCAGCACTGGAAAAAGATACTTAGAGGCTGTCAGATGATCTGAAAAGCAATTCATTTGAACCATATTAAGGCACCAGTCTTTACATATGAGACATTTATTTGACATAGTGCTAAACCTGTGTCCATGACATGAGTGTTGTGACACAAATTCAGCACCAAAAGCTTGCTCTTCATAAATCTAACATTAATATGAAATTACTAGGAATTAATGACAGACAGCATGTGGTCTGTACCACAATGGAGTCATGGTTTCATGAGCAGGCAACAAATGTTTCAATACACATTCACAGTGGGATGGATGTATCAGTCCCTACGGTGTGATCAATTGGTGGTCCACAGCAGAGAATTGATTAATCCCACATTGAATGGGGCAAGTGTATTTGTGTGCGCATGTGTGTGTGTATGTGTGTGATAGAGCCATTATTGATATCATATGGTTGCCTGCTGCTCAGATCAATAGCTGTTTCTCTTCATAAAGTTGTTTTGACCGCATGTGCTATATGAAACCATCTATACACCACCCGAGCCTCAGTCTATACACTCCTCACACATAGGACAAAGCAGCCAGCAGTTATAAAAGTGTGGTATTTCTTCTAGAAAATTAAATCCTCTCTCTCCATTACTAAACCGGCTCCACAAACACCGAGGCATGTTTTCCATTATAACGCCATTGTTTTAGGTTTGTGACTCATACAGGACTTGTATGGTCTGAGGTTTAACTGAACAAGTTCGAATGTGTGGATAAACCCTGTAGACCTCTCCTGAGCTTTGACCTTACAACCCCTGATCATTCATTCGTTCCTGACCATACGATAAAGACCTGACTGTCAACTCCTTCCTCACTCTGCTTTCTGTCCCCCACCTCTGCTCCCTGGCTAGTTGCGGCTAGTGGGGGCTCTTTACACCCCGACACCCCGAAAGCCACATCCGATTTAGTCACCTGAATCATAGATGCAAACACACACACAAATACACAGACCTCTCCTTGTCATGCCTCATCGGAAAGCCTTCTTACCCCATGCAGTCACTTCCAATCACTTCGTTTTCAGCAGTGGAAAAAAGAAGCGAGAGAGAGAGAGAGAGAGAGAGAGAGAGACAAGAAGAGAACTGGTACTGGTTTTTAAGGATCTGTTTGATGACAGGTTTTCAATTTTGATTCAATTCCACTGTTTTCTCGTGGACCACAGTACTGCACTTACAAACAGTGAAGAACCACTAAACACAATGCACAATACATAAAGGTCACCCCTGTTCATTTTCTGTGTAACACAAGCAAATCATTGTGGGATTCCAAGTAACAAGAGTTTCCAAAAGTAGAAAAAAAAATTCACCTTTATCCAAATGAGGGCAAAATTCAGTGATTTGCTGACAGACTGGAAACAAAAACTTGAAGTGGTGACCTCTCCTGTTTGTCGCTTTTCTCCAAGATGACATATACAAACAAAACAATGTTCCATCTGGCACAAAGTCACATCGGTTATTACAGAAAGTCATTAGTTGCTCATCTACACAATGTTTGCAAATAAGCAAGCTACTTGCTTTGTTTCTTCCAGTGGGTCCTCACCATAAGATAAAAACTATATTGATGCAGATCCAGATCAACATGCAGACTAAACATTTATTTATTGTAGTTTAAACAATTCTGAATTTTAATGTCTGACACCAGTCTTTGTATTTGAGAAATTAAAACCTTGATAATTATATTCAAACTTATATCTTACACATAATTTAGCTTAATCTTGTCATGAAAAAATTGTGACAATGATACACATTTAACAGGTCATTTTCCAGTTGATAAATGTGTGAATTGGATTGCTTGAGTTTTGCCTGTTGCATGGTTCTGTAGTTACGTTGTCTTTCCAGTTCTTCATGGTGGAGAGGAGGTCATGTGCGTCAGGTCCTGTCTGTTTGGTGGCACCTGGAAGTTGCGCAATGACCTGGCAGATCACATTATATGTTCATATGATCATTTTGTCATCAGTTGCTCTATTCTGTACACATGACATCTATTGCATCTATTACATCATTGTATGTCTCTCTTTCTTTTGCTCTTCAAGAGGTTTTTTCACATTTCTTTTCGAGGGTATGCTGTACAGACTGTAAAGCCCATTGAGACAACCTTGTGATTTCTGATAAAAAAAAGTGGAGTGTGTCCATAACATATGATAAACAATGTTATGGAGACACTGCTTCCACATTAACTGAACATACTGTATAAACAACAGCTTCTTACGTACTGGCTGGCATAAACCAACATGACATATCTTTGATAAGCTAAAATCAGACTTGCGCTCTTCATAATTGGAGGTGTTTTAGTTGCAATTACAAAAATTTGGGATTATGTGTTATTATATGCTACATACTTTGAATTTTAATAAACTATCATTTATTAAGTGGACTTCTCAAAGGTAATGATGTGTTCTACATGATCTTAGTGCCCCTAAGTGCACTGTTAAAACTACAATGTTAGAGAATAACAGCTGGATTAAGGTATTTACATGGCTAAAATACTTCTCAGTGATGCAACAAAAACAGGAAAACTCCATGCTTCATACTGCAGTTATGCGCATAATCACATTAACATAATATGAGTTTGGTGCAGCATTACTTGATGAGATTACTGGTGTTTTAATAAAGATAGAAGCCATTGCGATGTATCAATCACTTGAGTAAAAATGATGTTTATTAGTATGAAAATATGTCAGATTGACATTTTGATATGATTTTTATTTACATTCCACCCTGGGGGCTTCGTGCTGAATTTATACCGCTCAGCAATATTGCTTGTGAAACACAGCCAATGATGTGTCACTGAGAGCAACTCAAAGTAAATAAACAGAAAAAGATAGAAAGAAAAAGGCCGAGTAAAAAGAGGGTAAAGGTATCTACAAGGACATGAACACGGGGAGCCACAGACGCATCTGGCCGAGATATTAGACCCCCGCTGCCCCGTCACTCGGCCAAAGCTAAGAGATGGATAACCCTGAACTGGCTCTGAGTCAAGCACAGAACACACACACTTACATCCCCAGTTAGTTCTCTCTGTAGCAGAAAGTGTCATCCAGCCAAACAACATATCTGGTGGGTCCACATCTTGTGCTTAGACACCTAAAACATCCACTGACTCACTGTCACGTATGCATTCACAGATAGCAATGTTGCAATCCACAGGCCTTTTCATAAAGTTTCTTAAAATTTACTATTCTTATTACCACTTCTCCGTATCTGTTTTCATCCGTCCGTTGTTTCCCCTCCCATCAGCAGCTCCAGCTATGTGCTGTACAAACATGGCACTGAAAAGCCATCCATCACCTCCTGCCTCCGAACCACCACCACCCCACCTCGAACCCCTCTTTCCTGTAGTTATGATTGGAACGATGCAGAGAATTCCTGGGGAGCAAATGGCTAGAGAGGAGAATGTGGAGTTTAATTTGAGAGGATCTGCTTCCTGTAGCTCTCGCTCTCAATGGGGAAAAAGAGGGAATAACTAGAACAGAAGAAATAAGAAGATGTGAAGGGAGGAGTGGAGGATCAGAGTGAGGTGAAACATTTATCAGTCAATATTATTTATTACTTATTTGTTTATGCTTCCATTATTTTTTCTAGGGACATGTGTTTTTTGTCATATGTTTGGAACAATCTGCCACCGCTGGCCCTTATCAGCATGAACTCATACTACTCACTCCTAATGATTTAACAGTTCATTTAATCACAGCAATTTAGCTCTTCATCCATCAAAGCTGCCCTGACAGACAATGATTAAGTATGAAACGTCTGTCACTGCCGCTGCCAAGATCAAACTGTGGTTGAGGTTGATAGATCTATCTAGCTCTGGGCTGGATGGGGGGAATATGTTGTTTTCACACCGGGCCTGTCAAGACGGTGCAGCCCGGGGGCGAAGCAGGTGACGTATTCGCGTTGGCATCCGGGCCCCGGGGCTACCGTCTCAACCTGCACTGACCCGGGCTCCTGTCAGATAGTGAGAACGCCACAACCAGATTTCTGACAACAGAAAATGACACAGCTGCCTTGGTAAGAGTTCTCATTTAATGAGGTTTGAATTCAGAGTGTTTGTTCTGTTTTTTTGGAAAAAGTTTTCAGCATGATCATTTTTTAATCTGACTGAGTATTTACATCAGAGGAGTGAATTTGTCTTGGTCAGCTTTGTGTATGGAACTACACTGTATGTTTTCAGCCACAGTAGAAGCACATCTCTAGAGATGATTTTGGTCAGTCAGTCCACCACTTTAGTCTGGACTGTAATGAAGTTTTGTACAGACATGCACAGTCCCCAGAGGGTGGACCCCTCCAACTTAGGTGGTTCTCTAACTTTTCTAGTGCCACCAAGAAGCTAATGTTTGTTTTTGTGTTGCAGTGTCTCAACAGTTAATGGGTGTATTGCAATGGCATTTGGTGCAGATATTCATGGTCAATAATGAATTCTAATACTTTTGATCTAGCACCAGCCAGCAGGCACAAAATGTTATAAAGACTTTTATTAAGACATTCATGGTTTCTAGAGGATGGAACCCAATGACTTTGGGGAACTGTAATAATGTTAGAGATCCCTTAACCTTTGTTCTAGCACCATCACAAGGTCAGAATTTTTACTTTGTGCAGTACAATAATATGATATATGATCAAACACCTACAGAACATTTCCATCAGCCTCAGCTGTACTTGTTGTTTTGTCCTAGTTAGCAAATTCTAGCATGCTACAATCTTAAACAAAGATCATCAGCCTGGTAAATATCATGCTTAACATCAATATATTGGCAATGGCATTGTGAGTATGTTATTGTGCTGATGTTAGCACCCCTCACTCCACAGCCTCACGTGGCTGTAGAGTTTTGTCATTTCTTAAGCACCTGAATCTTTAAAAAAAAAAAAAAAAAAAGAAAAAGCCATAAAGTCATTGCAGTTGTTAAAACCACAAGTATTTTTCTTGCAGCCCTCAATAATTGCCATGAGCAGTTATGATTTGCCAGACTTATTACACTGATTGTTGTTTTTTTAGCAGCAGGAGACTGCTGGGTAGCTTACATAGCAATGCCCAACCTGAGGAGGAACTTAACCTTTAAAATGTTACACATCTACCTAACCTGGGGAATACTTGGTATTATTTAATTCTCCCCCAATCAGTGTAAAAGAACTAATGGGAAAAAGCCATGTGGCTGACCTTGATGCCGGACTGTGTTGCATATCTTTATAAAACACAAGTGAAATCTATTCCCCTCGATGTCTGGGGCCGCGCTCAATAACCACACTATAACTCTGTGCCACAAAAGCGGTAAAAAACATAAAAAAGTATTACAGGATATGCATTTAGCAGTGCTCTCCAGTCTGAATGGCAGCCATTGCGGACAGGCTATCCATCCTGTGTTTGCCTGTGCTGCATTAGTGTAATAAGACAAGGTCGCTATCACATTCCCCACAGTCAATTCCCATTGTGAGTGTCCCCAGCCAGAGAAGGACAGCTGCCAAAGCCTCTCATCCAGCGGCTGCTCGTGTGTCCCAGACCATGCATGACGGAATCGAACGGTTGTTGTAAAGAGTAGGAGGCAGACTGAGTTACCAGGCTGGAAGGAATTCCATGTAAAATCACAGCGGGCCTTTGGCTTTTTCAGACACACACACACAACATGCTGTACATACTCCATCAGCTCTTTGGCTGGGAGAGACAGAGTGTGTGTGTCTCTGGTGGTTGAGTGGTGGAAGGGATAATACAGTATGTGTGTGTCCACACATTCATCCATGCATGCCTTGAGTATGTGAAAAGCAGAGCGGGAGTTTTACTATACACATACACACACTTTCCCTGACATATACACATCCACTCGCCTTCTCTCTTTTCTCTCCACTATCTCTCTTGCCCCGGCTCTCCTGTCGGGACGGCAGACAGATCCAACCTGGCACTTTGGACTTAGTGTTTTTCAAGCACAAGACAACTTGAGTTCGTGGCAAACCCTTGACCTAAGCGTTAAAAAAACCCATAAAACACAGGCTTTCAAAGCCCTTTACCGTCTCACTTTGTCCATTTCTGTGACTCTCCTGCACCTTATTTCTGCCTCCTCTCTTCTTCTGCAGCTTAATGATGTGAGGAAAAGTCAGAATGTGTATGCTGGACCTTGGTGTGTAAAAGTCTATGTGTGTGTGTGTGTGTTGGCTATGTGTGCATTTAAGGTGAAATACAGCAGCGGAGTGCCTGTTATGACAGGGTAACAAGTGAGAAGGGCCAGAAGCAACTGGTCATGGAGAGAAAGAAACACACGCACACTGCTGCACTGACACACCTCACCTACAGCACATGACAGATTTGAATCACATGCCAGCATGAACCACACACACATTTGCACACACATATCAGCAATAAATAAGCATGAACCGAGGGATTTTTAGGAAGAGTTGGAGCTTTTTCTAATGAGAAAGCCAATACTCTTCCTCCAGAATCCAACATTAGGACTGAAATATGTTAAGCTCTCCAGAAGGGATAAAAAGAGATGGAAAGTTGACCCAAAGGGTAGGAAATATACCGCCACAACCAGATGTCTGAGTAAAAGAAAATTAATACGTAAATTGCGTCGCTAACCGCACTGTAAGGACGTGTTTGAGTGCACACATTGGCACTCAAGCTGCCTCGTAAAGAGGGCTAATTTTGAGTGACAAGCAGTTCAACACATGCTAACCGAAGTGCAAGTCAGCACTCAATATCAATTAGAGGAAATCCTAAACAGAGACAAATGAAGACGTACATGTTGAGCAGTATCGACAGAAAGTCCAATGACTCATTAGAGGCCCCTGTGAACTGTGGCTACTCAACGATCTGAAATGGCCACTGTGCGCAGGTGAAAGTCAGAGGCCTAATGAGAAGTGAAGGGTAATAAACTCCCGCCATGGTGAGACAGGACAGACCAGCAAACCACCGCCGGTTCTTCTTTCAGCGAGAAGCTCATCACGAGGAGGGTTGACTAACAAATGTAATCTGTCGTCAAGTGTAATGGCTTTCTGCAGTCGCTCACCACATTCCGATGTGCTTGTAAAGACCATAATGTACACTAACAAAGCTGTAATGATGATAATGATAACTTGTCATACATTTAGTGACACATGGAGACAGATAGTATTCCTACACGTGTGCATATACTTCTCCAAATGCTAAATATGCACCCTCTCCCAACATACACACATATTTCAGATGTCATTGGTTCTGACGGGGCGGACGTGAGTCAGGATGAGACTAGGCAGAGTAACCGGCTCTCCCGTTCAGGAAGCAGTGGAGGAATGTCAGGCTAAATAAACAGGGTGTCTGCAGGAGAACTGAACCAGCCCTCCCAACTCCTCTACACTCCCTACAGCGCCGGGGGGCAGAGGAGTGGAGGCGGTATAGAAAGGCACTGAACACTAAACAGCACTACATGAGCACACGTACACACGTCTGGGAACATGTGAGGTTTTAAGCAATATGGATTTTGAAGGAAGATTAATTTTACACTTAAAAGATGTTAGTGTGTTTTCTATTTTACAATCTTTAGTCCAAAAGAGTTTAAATAATCAGTTTTCCACATTCAGTACCTGTGAGGGTAAAACATCATGCGATGCTCAAACTATTTTATTGATACTGAGACTGATTGCCAAGTAAATCAATAAGTAAACAAATTAATAAAATCAACAATCTATCTGGATAAATAATTTTTTTTTTTTTTAACATATTTTAAAGAAATACAAGTAGCTTTAGTAGCATGATATTATCAGCGGGGAACATCACTGACTGTTCTATTAACTTTAAAGAGATGACCTCAGAAAATGTAAAAAAAAAAAGAAAAAGAAAAAAGAAGCAAGAATACATTCATTACACAAATACATGATTGAATCGTGAGAAACATGCTTTGTCCTTTGTCTACACCATCCTCTCTCTCGCTCTGTGTGTGTGTGTGTGTGCAGTATTGTGCAGACCAGTGTGCCAAAACTATGTCTACATTCAAATACATCAGCACCACAATATATCATCCTGTGGTTTACAGAGCACATAAAGGAAGACGGCAGCTGCCCAGTGAAAACATACAGTTGCACATATCAAACACACATCTCAAACACACGGCCTGTGTAATGTCCTGAGCCTGTGGCTGAAATTGAGTAATGTTACAGGGAGAAAGTGAAAAGCAGAGCAATGATATTTTTATGTGGGAATATGTCATCTCATTGTCACTTGACAAGAACCTCTGTATGGATGTCTTAATGCAGTTGTGTTTACATACATATTTGATAGCATTGGAGGCATGTGTATGTTTCGTATGTATGGGTTATCAGCGTGTCTTCAGGTCACGGGGGTCCCTACTTTCTCTCCATTTGACTCCCACACTACCGGCTCTCTCCCTCGCTTCTGCTTTGTGTCTCTCTGCTGCAAACTGACATATTTAGGCAAAGTCGTGACTAATCGTCTGCTTGAGACATGAGCTGAAAGGGCGTAAAAGCTCACAACTGAAACACAAGGACGGGGGGGAAAGGAGGGATTCATCAGAACAGAGGTAATAGAGAGTTATATTTGGATTTAGTGTTAAGACAGGGTGAGTGTTGTTATCCTCCCTGCTGTTAAGTGCTCAGTAAATGTGTCGATGTCATGTTGAAAATTATTTCCACTTAGAAAACGTGTGAGCTTTTAACCTGTGTGACTGGATTTTGTTCTTTATTCCTTCTTGATTTATTCTTATTTAATGATTTGTGATTCAACAATTGGTTCTTCTTTTATCATAGAGTACTACATAACACAGTTCTGTAATCATAGAGTATATGTTCATACCAATAAAGCAAATTCAAAAAATGGACCAAAAAACTGAAAAAACTTTTGGACATTGACACACAGACCTGAGTCCTGTGGCAGTAAATTGAAACCCTACTTGTTCTGATTAGACTGGGTATAATTTGGACCGGGGCTGATTCAGGTCCAGGGTTTGGGATCTGAAGGACCCACAATGTTGGGTGCGACGTCTATGTGATCTTTTATGTACTGTCAGAAAAAAACGCAATGACAGCTTGATTAAAAAAAAAAAAAAAAAAAAAAAAGGTCCACTTTACTTTTCAAAATTTTCAACCACATCTCTTGGCTTTTCTCAGCAGATGGAGTTGTTGTTATCATCTGACCTAAGTATAACGGTCACGTGACAAGAGGCACATATGGGGGCAGAGGACGGAGGCTGTCTTGCCAGACGTGGAGTGCAGGTCGACTTCAACAGTTTTATTTTAAATGTTCCCCAAAACACTCTGACAAAGGACATTTCAGGGACAGTGCATTTCCATGTTTCTGCGAGCAACCTCATGTTTCATTAAAATGTATCACACTGTCTTCAAAATACCACTTTTTAGATCAAAGTCTTGGGTCAAAAGGTCGAGTTCTTAAGAAGAACAGATTAGTGTAATGAAAAAAAAATCTCTGAACTTGAACTTTCCTGAAGCATAATGAATGCAAAGCAGCCCCAACACACAGAGACATACACACAGGGCTAAATTAAGTCTTCACCTCCAGTTTGCCTGTGACACATCTTCATGACAGTAAACCCCAGGACAGGGCGGTGAGGAACATCCTTGAAGCGCACTTTCAGCAGCCTGGAATGAGCAGATAAGCGAAAGTAAGTCCGCTAAAAGTGAAATATGGGAAGAGTTGACATGTAACTCGAGCGCGCTTCTCTCAAGAGCCCCGCTGGATCACTGCCCCGGGGCTGCATACAACAAGGTGAATGGGAGAATCCTAATGAAGCTGTGAGGACTCAATCAGTACAGGCTTGGGATGGGGGTAGAGGGGTGGGGGGTCTGTAGGGAGACACAGAAGAGAAGAAGAGAGGGGGAGTAGCATGAGGAAGGCAAAGAAAGAAGAAAGAGGAGGAATGAATGGAGGGGGAGAGAAAAAGAGTGTGTAAGCAAGAAGGGAAGAGCACAAGAAGAAAAACGGAGTAAGGAAGGAATGACAATGACACAGAGAGGGGAATGGAAGGACAGGGGAAGGAGAGGGAAAGAGGAGTACAGAGAATGAGCGAGTGATGAGGACAAAAAAAATAGAGACAAAGTGACAAAGGAGAAAAAACAATGAGTAAAGGAGGGATATAAGGTTTATGTTTGCATGTATATACACATACACACACACACACACACACACACACATATATGGATATATGGAGAGAGAGAGGGAGAGAGGGAGAAAGAAATTGTGTTGGAGAGAGGAGTGTGAGTCTAAATCGAAGACACTTAGAGAAAGCCCATTGATTGTGGTCACAGCTGGCTGGGCCCTTCTATTTGGTTAGTCATCTATTTCTTCTGTATGCTGAGATCAAGCCTTTCTCCTCCTCCTCCTCCTTCTCTTTTATCTCTCCATCAGAGATGACTGGACCAACTAGACCTGCAACTTTCTCATGGCACGGTGGTATATCGGTATGGTGGTGCAGTGGTTAGCACTGCCAGAAGGTTCTGGATTCGAACCCCAGTTCACCCGGGGCTTTTCTGTGTGGAGTTTCCATGTTCTCCCTGTCTCTGCGTGGGTTTCCTCTGGGTACTCAGGCTTCTTCCTACAGTCCAGATACATGCAGGTTAGGTTAACTGGTGACTCTAAGTTGCCTTTAAGTATGAATGGTTGTTAGTCTCTATGTTCCACAGGCCCTGTGATAGACCAGTGATCTGTCCAGGGTGTATCCTACCTCTTGCCCAGTGTCAGCTGGGATTAGTCCCCGTCCCCCCAAACACACACACACACCACCCCCCACCCCCACGATCCTCAGAGTATAAGTGACTTTTGGATTACAGATGGGGATGAGGAGTTTTTTGAGGAGTTTTACATGTATCATCCACTGGGGGCAGCAAACATCATGAGCTGCTGTACTGTACTGTGAGAAATGCAACAGAGGAAGAGTTATTCGAGTATCTGTTTAGAGCACACCAGAAGAAACAGTGAGCAGAGAGGTGTCATTGCATCACTTTGTGCTTTTAAAGACTTAGAATACAGTCAATAATGTTGTTGAACACAGCTGTTACATTTATCAGCTTTTGTCTTATAAGTTCAGTACGCCCAGCAATACTTTCAGCAAATTCCTTTTGTATAGGGTAAATACCTTAGCAGCATGATTATATCAGCAGGGGACATCACTGACTGTTCTGTTCATTTTAAGAGATGACTTCAGAAAATACATTTAAAAACAAGAATACATTCATTTCACAAATACATGATTGAATCATGGGAAACATACTTTGTCCTTTGTCTACACCATCCTCTCCTCTTTCTCTCTGTGTGCAGTATTGTGCAGACCAGTGTGCCAAAACTACAAATGCAAATACTTTGAATGGCTATTGATAAAAAAAACAGAAACATAAAAAATGCTTTAATATGATAAAATATTTCATTCTTAAATTGTTCAATTGTGATTGGTATGGGAAAAAAGTCCTGACATCATCTTTCTCCACAGCCCTGCTCACTTTAAAGAGTAACTTTGCACCTGTTGCACCTGTAACCATATTGCTATCATGTAAAATCCCACAAACAGCAAGAAGCTTTTCAGAGCCTTTTAACATTTCTGTCAATGATTTCCCACCACTGGTACATTTTAAAAACACTTTTTATAAGTGCATGTCTTTGGCTCCCTACCAGGCTATGTCTTGCTAGGATGGACATTTTTCACAGTGCAAGCACGAGCAAACACAAATTAGAACAGAGAAGGAAAATCAATTATGAGACCGAGAACGTTGCAAAACATCCATGGATCCTGGAGGCAAAAAAAAAAAAAAAAAAAAAATCACTGCTCTCCTGCCTCCGTTCAGCAAAAGTTCATGAAGGCAGGCTGGGATCAAAGCGGCATGGTCAGCTGTATCCCATCATGAAATCATCCAATTAGCATCAATAAGGCCCCATGATCAGGAAGAAGGGAGGAACAGACGGGAAGAGAGGTGATGGAAAAACAGTCATAAGGCTGAGGAATGAGAAATGACAAGAAATGTTAACTGTGTATATACAGCTATGAAAAACTGTCGGCAAATGCAGTTATAACAGAAGTGGGACAAAGGGAGAAAGAAACTGAAAGAGAGGGGCGATCGATAGAAAAAGAAGCTGCAAGATTAGAGAAGAGAGTGGGTGGTGGAGGAGGAGGGAGGAATTCAGCAAGGTCAACAAAGATGAAGAGGCTGGGGAGAAAGTGTGTGAGAGAAGGAGAGGGGATTAGAAAGAGGGTGGCCGAGCACAGTGTATCACCTGATAACAACGCTGCTGAAAATCCAAAACTGTACTATGAGGTATGAGAGGCCAGGGGAAAAAAAGTTTTAAAAAAGAGTCCGCCTCGGTTTTTATTGCAAAAGAAAATTGAAGTGGCAGCTATTGAAGTATATCAATTATAGATTCCATTATGACTTGACAAGGTTGAGTTACTACTGCTGCTGGAACGTGCACACACACACACACACATTGTGGATGAGCTTTGACACCTTAGCGCTGCCTCCCGTCACACGTTAAGCCTTTTGATTCCAGCTGAATAGATACACGCCCATAAACCCATGATACTGTGTCATGTGGTTACTGAGGTACTTAGCCATATGAGCCATAGATAAATTACATATTAAGAGTGTGTGTGCGTGTGTGTCTAACCTCTATGGACAAAAACTTGTGAAATCCTTCCTACCAACCTGTGTTACTGCGCAATTAAACAGGCACCTTGGACATGAGGAAATAGGATTAGAGAGCATACACACACACTGTATTCATTTGGAGGAAGCAGCTCCGCTACAATCATATACTGTATATTATATAATATCTACTCTTCCATTAGTAAAGCACACAGTAGAGCATACAAGATTTTTTGTTTAAGTTCATCCTGTTGTAGGTTTTATACATTTTGTATATAACTTATATGCATGTGTCTATGAATGTAGGCCCATTTTTAATGGTGCCACAAAACTGCACTTGCCACAGTGCATTAGCACGGCTTGTGGCGTGTTAACACCCAGCGCTTCGGCATTAAGTGTCGATGAGAGATGATACGGCTAATACGTGTTTATGTTCTGTCAGACAGCTTGCTCTGTGAAAGACTGTGTGTGTATGTGTGTGTGAGAGAAAGAGTGAGTGGGTAAGAAGGGCGTGAAAGTCCTCCATCCAAACTATGTCAACTATTTAATTCTGTTCCTCTGAGAGCCAGGGCATCTGTCAAACAGAGACTTCAGCTGTCCTCCGCTTCTCAAGCTTTCCCAGAATCCCCGTCTGTGTCTCTTTGTACACTGCGAGATCTGCTCGGCATTGGGAATTATCACCTTACAGAGTAACACATTGCAGTAATGTGAATTCTTTTTTTACAGTAACAAAATGTGTATTTGAAATTCAGTTATTACTTTACAGTTACTACCTCCAGTATCACTGCACCTTTAATGTGACATTTTTGGGGTGAGCTTGTTGAATTGTTATCAGTTTATTCTCTATTTATAACTATTGATATTACATTAGCTAATAGTATAATCTAGCAACTTTTCAAGCAGGTTTTAGCCACTTTCCATTGAAAATAGCTGGTGGGGTTGATATCACCATTCAACGAGTGGAGAGACGGATCTGATCATATGGTGAAGTCAGTTTTTACTTAGCCTACGCTTCCTCAAGCTACAACCAGTTTTAGCTCTAATCCCAACCTGATTCCTTCAGCGACAGTAAACCTGTTATCTCTGAGACACACACACCCACAACACTGACATTACCTTCCCTAATGTGAGTCTAACCTAACCCCGAACCACAGACAGCAGCATTACAGAAAAGAGAAAAAAAGGTTTTGACCTAAGACAGTGGCTAGAGGTTAGGATTTGCTAGTTCCTGCCAAAAGAGGACAAACAGACTTCAAAGAAGCTTGAAGTTTGTAATATTAACATTTTGTGTCTTCTTAGCTCACTAGCTAGCTGTGTGAACCCTGCATTTTAAGTGTGAGGACAGAACTTCCATAGTGCTGCTTGCAGTCACCACAGCCAACTGTTGGTTATTAAATATTACCTCCAAACCACAAGATGGCTTTAATAAACAAATGTAATTACTATCCAGTAAGTAATAATGAATAACTGATCACATTTTTCAGGTAACTTGCCCAATCCTCTGGTCTCTAAATTGTGGTCATGACTGCTAGCTAGCCAGGAGTTCTGCTACTATCTACAGTTAAAAACTGCATGTGAAAAATACCAACTGCACATTCACAGTCCTGCAAATGTTTCGGTCTAGGGTGGCTGCAGGTATACCAACACCCACAGACAGATGTGTCCACTTGAACATAATTCCTTCAAGTTCTTTAAGTTTACAACTTCCAAATCTTGTCATGTTACTATAAAGAAGACAACATGTGTGCAATGTTAAGTCCTGCGTGTGTTTGGACGTGTACGTTCAACATCACCTTCCCCTTAATTCACTCGCCATATTAGCGGGATGGTGTATATCCATGTTAATGGTGTTATGTCTAATAACAGTGATTTGTTATGATGGGGCTGTAAACTGTGGGCTGACAGAAGAGGAGGGGATGTGGAAGCAGGGATGGTGTTGAGAGAGAATTTAAGCGTATGTGAGAGCAGTGCATGAGCATCCACATCTGTCCTTTGGGAAATTCTGCTTGTGCGTGTGTATGTGTGTGTTTGGCTTGTGACTGGAGCGACAGGCAGATGACTCACCATCAGGAGACGACAGGGTCAGGACACGTCTATCGGGGGATGATGACTTCATTACCTCTTGAAAGATAGATGGAAACATCACTCCATCTCTTCCTCCACTCTGGGAAGAGTGTAAATCTCTTCAAGGAGCAAACAGAGAAGGAAACATTGAATCATACTAATCATAATACAGCAATTCTTTTGGCTTGACCTATGCTGGGGGCTCCGCAGGGCGTGCTTTGTTTGCCGTAGCCATTGATTTACTCTCATTGTTTTGCAACCTCCCCACCTCTTTTAGCGGGGACAGGGAAAACAAGAGCAATGGATTTGTAATAATAATTCAAAACAGTGCTATAGATTTTTGCTGTAAAGCCAAGTTCCATGGCAAAATTGAGACTTATTGATCTTATACCCATGGCGCTTCTCATTGGGATCAAAAACAGAAAAGAGCATCAGAATTAATTTTTTGGGGGGTTGAAACAAGCCATGCAGAGCTGTGCCATCTCTTTATTTCTCACTTTTCCTTTCTCTCTATTTAACTCCTTCACTCGTTTTGCCATTTGGCACTTCATATTTTACCCTGACACTTCGATCTTGCCAACATAAAATCAGTTGTACACCTTATTCTTACCAGCAGAGACCACTGGAGCAATATGTTTGTTTTCTAACCTGTATTGTTGAAAGAATTTAGAATAAATTAACAATAATATTCTTGGGTTATTGTAGAATATTTCACCATTATCTGGAATTTCGTGGTGAAATCAATTAATGTCAATAGAACATCCACGATCAGTGACTAAGCCATATCCTGATTATTACAAAGCCTCATCAAACACAAGAAAACAACAACGAAGTACAAACATTGGTGGTGAGGTATATTCTGGGAGCTTAAAATGTCAACATGAATAAATTGAGGTATTTTGTCAAAGACAAAACACCTGAAAGAAACAATAATCAACAGTGATTACATCGCTCCAAGTTCAAGGTGAGTCAGACACAGTTGAAACTATCAGGCATGTAATTTGGAAATGATTTCAGAGTGAAGGCGCTGCTGTCTCTTGGTGAGTGGCAGACTCATTAAGATGCTGTCTCTGCTTTGTTAAGTCAAGACTGAAACAGCCCCATTAACCTGCTGGTTTGATGGGAGATTATTGCTTTTGAGAGTCCTCATGTTCTTTCTTTTATCTGACCTTGAATGGGTTTATACTTATTTAACTCTGTTTCAATTTGTGACTTTCTATTCCCACATTATGCGCTGTCGTGCAATGTGATACTTCTTTCTCCTTGAAAAACTAAACAGGTTTACAGATGTTAAGTAGAAATGCAGAGATGGAAAATGTACCTTTTGTTTATCACAGCATCCTCTTACAACATGTTCCCCTTTGTCCTTTATGTACTGTAGCACTTGATAATCTTTGTTTTTAATACATTAATCTTGTCTCATCCTCCTCACTCCACCCACAGTGGTACAAGTGAACTTTGTTTCAGTGCGCTGTTGTTGAGAAAGCCATCTGTGATAGTTCCTTGCCAAGGTGGGAGTTCTTCTGATGTGTTCTAGGCACACATTGGTGTGAAAGTACCAGGGCCTCATGTGTCAGAGTCTCTTAGTATTGTAATGTGAATGCTTAAAGGAGGAGCTATACATAAAACTAAATAGTTCATACAAAATTCAAAAGCTGGAAATCCATTTGTCATAAAGACAACACTATCAGTTTTGGAAGGTTTCTCCTCTAAGTGTGTTAAATGTGTTGCATTCATCTGTACACACAAAAGAGTGAGAGAGGTGGTTGACTGAAGAATGAAAAAGAGAGATCAAGAGAGAAGCTCAAGCTCTGTCTACTTTATCACCTCCATCAAACTCACCATTTGCTTCATGAAGTAGGCATAACTGTCAGTTGTTGGTTTCACAAAGTTACAAAAATTCACACACTGCAGTGTGACTAAAGTGGGTCACTAAAGTGACAGTAGAAGGCTACTGAAGGCTCAATTGTCCAGGAAAAATGACCAAGTTAGTTAGCTGAGCTAACTTAACTAGGCTAGGCAGACGAGTGAATAGCTATGACTTTCCTGTGTTATTCAGCAGTGCATGACCACGTAAATAGAAAATAGACAAACATCACTTCATCAGTTCTGTTGTTTTAAAGATAGTAAAAGATGATGAAAATACCACCTGTATTGGGGTGATTTCTAAGACAATATTCAATGCTGTGTTTATTTCTGATAATTAATACAAAATGCTGTATTTATCCCCCCCCATGACTCATCATTGGTCCCCCATGTGCCACCTCATTTTACAAACTCCTGGAATTGCACCTGGGACACAGCCCCTTGGGGGAGCATTTCATCTGAAGCATACTTGCAATTTAATTTTTCTCAGACCTTCCTCCAAGTTTGAAGAAGACAGCCAAATGTCAGAAATGAACAATACTGTATTTTTTAAAAAAAGATTAAACTTCAAATATCTCATTTCTGTGTAATGCATGCCTAATAACCTTTTAAGATTTTGATACTATCTCTTCTGTGCCACTTTTACAATCACATGCGAGGTCAGAAAGTGACAGGGAATGTGCAGGGAATCCGAGTTAGGCTTCTCACTCCTTCTGTCTCTTTGGATCTCTCTCCCTGCTCGTCACTGTCTGGCTCTGTGAGAATGAAATCACGGCAGCTGTATTGGCTTTCTGGAGCACTCCTCAGCTCCAAATAGGAAGGTCACCCACAACGTGGACAAGAGAGATTCAATTTAAAATCTGTACAGCTCACTGAGGTATGCTCAGTGGAAGTGTGTGTGTGTGTGTGAGAGAGAGAGAGATACTGACATGCACCTTTCCTCGTGACCCACAGAAAGCCATCAACGCAATGCAATCTCCTCACATCAAAATCTGACACCACAGCTAGGGTAAATTTCTCCAGTCATACCAACAGGGCTGCAAATAATGTTGGTGAAACTCTTGAAGTTCTATTCTAGACTGCAGAGATCAACTTCCTTGTTACTTGTAAACACATGATGCATACTAATGCACCACACACACATACACACACCCTCCCACAGAGCCCACAGTGGCGCCGTCCAGGGCCGTGGTGGAACAGGTAGTGTCGCCCATGGGTTGTATGCTCAAATCACCGGGGGCCAATAGGGAGATTGTCCCCCTCAGCCAGGAACCTGCCCACAAAGACAGGAAGTGGAACCCTTCCACCTGATACCGCAGCACTGCAGGGCCCCAGGGGAGAAACATTTCAGTGTGACGCCTATGATGGATTAGCTGCTATTCCCAAAATGTGTTTACCTAGGCGCACGCAGACGGTTGGCAGCAGGCTGCTCCTCATACAATGGAGGCAAACAAGGCAGAGTGTAGCAGGGGCTGTACAGCAAATAAGGCCATGCTTCAGGGAAAAAGTTGCAAGTGAAACAGTGCAAAGGCATGGGAAGGAGTGGGAGACTTTGGAGTCATTACTCATTGTTGTGCGTTGTCAAATGAGATTAACCCTTTCATCTGTTCAAACCAAGCAGCCATGGAGCAGTTCTCACTCCAGTGACAGCCCGGCTCGTTCTCCTTTCTTCTCTCCCTTTCTTTGATGCAGTTCCAGTCCAACAAACAAACTCACCGAGTCCTTTCATCAGGCAGCAGCTACCAGAAAAAATGACTGGTGCGGCCTGAACAGCAGCAGGCTGGACCACATTCAGCATCATGGGTCAGAGTCTAACACAGGATCTTTGTCACAGGTCAAACCCAACTCCCCCTCCACCTGTCAGACCTGTCACTCAAAACTATAAGCTGGCTAATAGAAACGCATAGATGAAAAATCTTTATTAGAGTCCTAAAGCAAAAGATTTATTGACAGCTTTGAAGGATGTTATTGTTCATTGGGCAAGGGAATACTGTATTGTTGCTGTAAGTGTAGCACATACTCATAGACACCCCCCCAACAAAAAAAAAAAAAAATCTTTATATCACACAGCTTATTGTAAAATGCAGCAGAACAGTGTAGCATGGGGTCCATACAACGTGATATGTTACACAGCTTGAGAGCACTATGTGTTATGGCAGCCAAACAATATGACAACATGACACCAGTATGACAATGAAATGTACTTTAGTATTTTGAGTCATGACAGTGCCACACTAGCTAAATCCTGCCCAAACCTCCCTGCCACAACAGGTCAACACAAATCAAATACTATGGGACATTGTATTATAATATTATAGGGTGTTTACGTGTAGCTCATGCTGCTCACACTAGTTAAATAAGGATATTGCGAGTGATGCACTGCTGTAGCACCCACAGTGCCCCTATTTCCTATGCACATACAAATATGATTGCTGTTCATAAAAGTGCGGACAATTAAGGCACAGTAAACTAAATATTGAGAAACAGACTCTGTAGAAATATTACCAGACTCTCAAATAAAGTCAAGTCTTTAAGGAATCAAGTCTCACAGGTTTCAGGTATAACTCAACTCTTAATTTTTGTGACCTCTGAAGTCTCAACACTCTGAACCATAGCACCAATAAGTTTGTTATTGCAAAAACTCAATCATTGTAGTTTCATTTGTGTTCCTCAAAAAATACATTGAAAACACCAAATGTATTATATCTTAGAGAAGTAGCTCCAGAACTGTTGACAGTGATGTCTGGGGATTATCCTTATTAATGGGCAAATTGCTTCTGCAAATAGAAGTTCCTTTAAAGCACTACAAACAAAATTCACTCACACTGTATTGGGTTGGTGGCTGAAATCTTAGGAACTGACATCTCACAATTACTGCAGATACACCCAAAAATATCACAAATATCACCACTAGAGGCAAGTGAGAACATGTCCTTGTGTGATTTTAAGTGAACTGACCCTTTCAGATCAGAGCCAACACATCTGTCCCTCCTGCTTTCCATCCCCTTTCCTGCGATCCATCTGCAACCCTCTACTTCATCTCTCGTCTCTCCTCCTGTCGTCTCTCCTCTCAGCAGCATGTTGTACAGTCTGGGTCTCTCTCTGGGGGCTGCGTACTGTGTGTATGTGCCTGGGATGGCAGACAGGGCTGACCCATTTACCAAACGCTTTTATCCCCCCCTCCTCCTCCTTCGCTCTGTCTCTCAGCACCCACAATTGACGTGCTGTACATTTGTATGCATCTCTATCACTCCGACGTGTTTGGTATGTATGTCTGTTCCATTCGTCTGTCCGTCTCTCATTTTCCTCCTTTTCTTTTTGTTTTTCCCTCCAGAATGATGAGGGGGGTCCTTAGCCATTTGCATTCAAGAGGGTGTTTCACAGGATGCAACACACACACACACAACCATACACTCACACATTTTCCCAATCCCTGCTAGACGCACTCAGACATTCAGTGTGTGCAACAACTAAAGATAGAAGGCAGACGCGGGGAGACATAGACGAGTGTGGATAGTAAGGACGCAAATATCACTGGAGACAGGCAAGAGACGTCAAGGTGGGCATCAGGGTGTGTCTGCATGATGGCATCCAGAGTGACACACACGTTTAAAGAAAAAGTGCTCATGTGGCAGCCAGAGACACACCAAAAAAAAAAAAAAAAAGAGCATTAGAAGACTGTGTGCAGGGAAGTCAAAATGCACTAACTGTTTTTTTATAGTCTGGGCTTGTGTGTGTCTTGATGGATGACCAACTGAACGAGCCCTTGATAGAGGAACGAGACAGTAATGACTAAAACTCACTCATCTTCACTGTGTGTGTCTGTGTAAGGAAGCCTCTGGTCTGCCACTTACAGCATTGGCTAGGGACTCATAAATCTTGATTATTTTAGCTAACGTGAACTCACTCCCATCTCGATAAATCACAAACAGGTAAGTGCACACACAAGGAGCATCAAACACAACCCACAGTCACATCTGTACAAAGGGATCATGTGAGACTGCACTCAACAGACCTGTATGAAGTGGATGTTTGCTTTGGCAAAGGGCTTAATAAAGCTCACATCTGAAAAAACACACCGGTGGCACAATAGTCTAGACATTGACAGACAGGACATTAATATTACCCGCAGACCCCAATTAGCTGACCCTAAACTTAACATACACTCTTTTGGTATCTCTACACTTCTCCTCTGTCACCTCATCCAAAAATGGTCCTCGTGTGCTAAGAATATCACTTACCTGTAGCTTGGCAAGATTCATACAAATGACTGTAGTTTTTAGTTTATAAAAGCTTTAAAGGAATAGTTTGACACTTTGGGAAGTGTATTTATGCTAAATATGAAGCTAATAGGGCTGCCCTGAATACCATTTTGGGGGCTGTGAAACTTGTACTTACAATTTTTTAGGTGATTCGACAGATCGGATTTGTGATAGGCCAGTTTTGCACTTGGCGCTCGACTTTAGGGGATCATCTTCTCAAATTTGGAAGTTATTCCAGACACTTGACTATATCCACATCTTGCTAATGTAGACTGTAACGGTAAGCCCGTCACCATCACATATCACCATCTCAGTGTCATACCAGTAATGTGGGACTGCATGAGGTATAAAACTATCACTATGATTAAATGTCCTTGTCTGAAATAGGTAATATAATTCATGATGATGCCTGATGAATAATGGTGGATTCCTTTGTCATTGTTTCATGGGCTGTTTGAGATTTTTATGGTGGTAATTCATATATACAAAGCATCTGAATACAGATTTGGACGTTTATTAATGGAAATATAGTGAAGTCACGCTCAAAGCATAGAGCGGTTGCGATTACATATTAGTGTAGTATTTCACCTAGAAGTTAGATGACCTTCTTGAATTCCCTTGACTGAAAAACAATGGATTTTTTTTTTCAGTGGGTTTTGGATTATTGCAGAAAATAAGATCCATGATCAACAAAGCTTGTGATGCTGCTTACACGTTGTGTTAAGCTAATCTTAGGTTGTAACGAACCACACCGCCACTAAGCTTTCAACCTTAAATTAGTGTGTTTACCTCTTCTACAAAAAGTTTCTCAGAAAGTTAGTGATAGTTAGATATAAGAGTGTGAGTATAAACACAACGAGGGATGCAATGGTGGACTGAGAGTAGATTGCTCGTAAGGGTTTTATGACATCGACAACATCTGTAGTCTCATTTTGCCACTTAGCAAATCATTTTTAAGACACATACAAGCATAAAACCACAAGTGATTATTTGACATATTTTATGCTGTAGAATGAAACGTGAAAATGCTGAGCTTTGTGTTAACCACAGACCTCTAAACTCCACTGGACTTTGGGATAAAATGCTAACTTATTTCCAGGTTTTAGGAGTCGTTCTTGTTTCACTCTATTTGGGTCAGCCCTAGAAGGTACAGCTAACAGTTGATACAGCATAGCTTACGAAACAGCTGGTTGTTATGTCCAAAGGTAACAAAATCCTCACCTCAGTACTTAAAGCTCATTAGCACCTTATGTTGTTTGTTTAATCTGTGAAAAAATCTACACAAAAGCAAACAAAGTTGTGGTCAGGTATATGTGCTGGACTGTTAGCTAACAGGCTGGCAAATGCAGTGAATGAGTTAAATGTG
>BRZM01000200.1:21997-50897 GCA_033238685.1 Lates japonicus | reverse complement strand
GATTCTGTTTTATAAATATTTCTGGCCTGCGTAGAACATCGCTTTTGAAGTTTTTGTGATATTATTTCAACAGTGACCTTTCGCTTGGCCCCTCCACCTGGGGGTCCTCAACCCTACCCCCTCACTGGCCCTTTACCCTACACCTGATGTCACCTGTGATGGCTGTGGCCATCACTCGAAATGATGATACTCTTTGGCTGTTGCTTTGATTAACTTCATTAGTCTGATTGCTCCATTTAATGAGCACTACCTTTCTGCTTTAACTAATTCGTCTGTTTTATCAAAGACAGTTTTTGTGGTTAAAATTAGTCATAGACATATTGCATGTGTTTGTAAAGATGTTTAATGATGAAAATAACTGATTATTATATTAAAAATAATTACTCGGGTTACTTGACCTGTGTGTGCAGGCAGTGACATGAAACATTGATGTGGTAGCATGAGGGTCAAAGGACAAAGGTGACCCCTCTGGCAAAATCAGGTGGAGGATAATAATGAATGGACAGGGGCAACAGTGATGGGCCAGGGGAGGGGTCGAGCCGGTTGTATGTTAAATGGCATAGTTTAGATTTAAAAACATAAAAAATCTTCAAGTTTAAATCTAAATAGAACAATAGAAACATCAAAAGTATGGTGAGGTTAAAATATCATATAAGAAAAAAGTGTCGGTAGAATACCGGTATGTTATTGTTAATAGCTTACAGATGTCCAAATCAGACTCATTAGACGGTCTGATACTGACCTAGGTCTAGAGTGAGACTAGAATAACCATCTGTTATAGTATGAAACAGTATAAACCATTAGGTAACCAGACTGGGACTGTGATCTTCAGGTGAGCAGGAGGAACTCTTTCTGATGAGTGTGCTACAGGCTCCGAAGGTCGACCTCTATGGTGAAACTGCAATCCTCCAGCCTGGGGACCAGGACCCGGGGGCCTCATTCAGGAGGACGGAAGAGGCGTTCTGGGGACCAGCGAGCTTTCAACAAGGTTGAGGGAGCTTTTATCCCACACCTGCCTCAGGTAAGACCATCTTGCACCTGGTTTGAGCTGTTTGACCTTTATGGTGTCCCTTCTTGCCTGTGAACCCCTCCCTCCCCCAGAGGCCGATTTACCCCATCTTGTGTGGAGTCCTGGCCCTTATCCGTGGGTTCACTGATGAGGGGTGGGGTTGACACAACACCTTCTGACCCAAAACTTTGACATCGAACTGCCTCGACACCATCAGTATGCCATACAACCCTGGCCACACCAGCCCTGATGTTTGTCACCAATCACCTGCTAAACCAATGACGTAACCAGAGATCATTTCTACTATTTCCTGCAATCTTAGATCAGTTAGCTGAATACATTTGTCATTAATCCGGTACTTTTAACTCATTAACCAACACTAACTCATTGATTATGTTTGTGCTTCTTTAGTATCTTTGTTAGTCGCGACATTTTCTCATTTGTGTAAATTTGAACAATAAAAACGAAGAACTGAACTGTCTGGATCTTTCCTAGCTCAGTTTAAACTGATTACTGAAACATCTGTTCTAAAATCATCGGGTCAATAAACAAAACATAAATAATAAACTGACAGTTTCTCTGATCTTTCATTATTTTATCCTAGATATGAAACAGTTCTGAAAGGAATTAACAAGGGGATTTTATTATTGAAGTAGAAACCTGAACTTACATTCATGTTTAATATTTTACGTCTTTTTGGACTAACCAATTAATTTCAGAACTTAGTGTAGGTTTCAGTCAGTGTTAAACTGTCCTGTTGGTTTTCTTAGTGACAATAATTGCGGGGTTCACAAGTAGTTAGTCTTTGTTTATCGTGTTTATTGGTGATCACATCCATAAATGTCGGTTATTTTCTGTCATAACACCTCAGCCTGAGGCATCGCTTAAGGGTGAAAGTGAGAGTTGGTTCGGTGGATAAATAAAAAAATAAAAATAAATACAATTGACATCTGATTATTCTCTAAGCATATTATTAATATTAACACAGATATCATCTGACCTCTTAAGTCTCAAATTTGCACAAACAATTAGTTTCATACGAAGAACATGTAGATATAGTGCAAATATAATATTTTTTTTTAAAAATGCGACTCCATCGTGAGTTGTTTTGGGGGTTTTGGGCCGTGGATACGTAATGGGCCTCATATGAGATTACCCCCCATTGCAGTTGCCTGCATTCAGAGTCGATCAATAATTGCAAAGAGTTCTGTGCTTTAATATTGATAACAAGTCAATAATATAAATATGGATTCCCCTTTAAATGTGATCACATTCTTTTAACAGTTATTGGGGACAATTTCATCTTCACCGACAACACATGCCTGGTAAATTTTTTAATCCTGTTTTCTTATCATTTAATTTCAGATCTGGAAGTCACTGCCAGCCAAATCACGCCTGTTCCTCATATAGAATGGCTGCATTAGCTGAGAACTATTTAATTCAACCAGGTCTGCTATGAAAGGTTGTATGTCCTTTCACACTGTAAGTTCTGCATCTATGCTGCTTAGAGTCGATTTCCTTTTTACTCTGTCTGACATTCCATTTGGCATTTATGGCCTCTTAAGTCGTAGAGACTACTACTTCGGGTATCTCCTTTCTTGGTTAGCATTTCCTCCAATCATAGTTTTAAAACATTCTAAAGCTAAAGCTAAAAGCTGTTCTAACCTCGAGCAATCTTATGTCAAGCATCATTTTAATCATGCTTTTAAAGGTTCTTCCAAGTGTAACCTATCTCCTCAACATATTGGTTTATTCATTAGAATGAATACTGTCTCAGTTTCAATACGAGGATCTCCTCTGCCTCTCATCTTCAACAATGAACACTCTGCTCCTCCTGCACCTACTCCTTTCATATAGGTCTGACTCGGCCTCAGCTTTGGCTGCTCAGCTAGCTTTGTAGATCTTGCTGCTGGTGGTGGTAGTGTCTGAAACATTCTCCTGATTACATCACATGCTCCCGTCTCACTGTTTCATTTCCCCCATCATGGCCTTCTCCTACTGTCTCCCACATCACTCCTGCATTCCCCACGCATTATGGTCTTTCCTGCATTCCTCGCATAATGGCCATCCTGCAATTTTTCAGGCTCACTCCTGTTATTCCCACGTGGGGCCTCCTCCTGTGATTCTCAGCATCTTTCACTGCATCCCCACATTCCTACATCCCGTTGCATTCCACAGTGGCCTTCTCCCATAATTGCATTTAAGGTCCATCACTGTTGCATTCCCCTGCTTTATGGTGCTCATCGAATTTGGTACACCTTGCTTGAAGTTCCTCTGCGCAACAAGGCACAGGCCATACTTACTGCTCTTTACCAATCTTCTTCCTGATAACCCAAGTCTGTTATTCTGTGCACAATCAATTCATTCCTCTTCATTCTCTTCTTTCTCACACTCTTCGTTCTCTATTACACTGTCCTGATTCAGTCAGGAAGTCTATCCCCCTACGTCATCTGAGTTTTATGAACATTTCCCATTATTGCTAGCTTTCCTACTCAATGGTATATTCATTCAATCACCACCTTTCACAATCACCTCGACATCACTTGCGCATCGTGTAACATTCCCCTCTCATGACCTTTGACCTCTTTTGTTTCACCTAGCCCCTTTTCCCTAATAACTGGCCTCTCTTCCTAACATTACTACTTAATTTGAATGCTTCCCATAGTCTACTTCCACTGCAAGGTCTAAAAGCAGCAGCTCTGTTTCTCACTGTGCTGTGAAATTGTTCTGCTCGAATTTGTGCATACTTTTTGTTCTAAGTCTCTCCTGATTGAAATGCACTATTTGCAACACGTCAAACTCACAATGAGTGCACCTCTAACCCCGTCAAGTCACTCTATTATGGACTGATGATTACATGGTCGTAATAATGTGGCGATCTCACTGAAATCTTGAAAGTTTCATTTGCGGGTTTCCAGCAGAACTTTCCCCAGCCCTCGGGAGGCGCCATCTGTTCAATGTGTTGACTATGTACTAATCACATCCTTGGAAAGATCTCTTTCTCCTAGGTGGAAAAGGTCTACCAGGTGCTGCTGGTCACATGAACAGCTGTGAAAGGTCGAGAAAAAGCCAGAAATGGGTCCATGCAGCACAAATCGACTGGTCCCCACCAGCTGAGACCACACAGCAAGCATAAGTGGGTCTCTCACTCGCACTGATTGGCGGCTGCCTTGGAAAAGCAGTGAGTTCTGGAATCGACCTTTTGGAGGAGAAGACGGTGGTACGGCTGTGACCACTCTACAAACCGCGAGGGCTCTTGTGTTCGGTCTGATGAGGTGATGGCTGACATCGCCTGGCTTGTTGCCCAGCCCCTGACATCACGCACACGGTGCAGACCCAGCACTGTACACACACACACTGATTAAGAAAATAGAGGACAACCTATACTGATTTCTGCAAAATCAGTATAGTCTCAAACTATCTTAATGAAAAGTGAGCAGTGTAGTGTTGACACTTACACTGCCGTTTCTCCTCGCTCTTTGAACAACTATTAGTCGGTCGCTAAGGTATGATACAGAGTGATGCTTCAGATAACGAGGACAATGTCATGCTAATGATAAGAGATTTTCTCCTGGATTCCTCGGCTGGGCGGGTGATGATGAACTACAGGAGCTCAAACACTGGTAAGCTGGTGTGATAGTCTTCGTGTTTGACTTTCAATAATCTCACAGAGTCATCAGAGGTTGTTTGTTTGATATATATGTCTCATATATACTCATATTTTATAATAATCTCAATTACATATATAATCATCTCAATTGTTTTCAAAAGTTACAAATGAGTGTAGTGATTATTTCATGTGTTATTTTCATTGACATTTAGTGATTTCTTGATTGTCTTATGTTCACAAAATCATTGAAACAATGTCATTCATTTTAATATGTAAATTTTCATTTATTATATCATATCATATTTTGTCTTCATCATTGGCAAACTTCTTCAACAATTTGAGCCACAGTAGCTTGTCTGTTGGATTAGACGACACAGAGCAGCCGGCTCTACACGTTAATCAATGAGCCTTGGCTGGCAATGACCCTATCGCTGGTTCACCACTATTTCCTTCCTTGGACTACTTTGATAGATACTGACCACTGCACAAGGGGCAGCCCACAAGAAGGTGCGGTTTGGAGATGCTCTAACCCTTCATTCATTTCATTTACCTGTCAATGGTCACAGTGTTACGCTTGATCGGTGTCTAGCATAGCGATTAACATACTTTTACTGACCTTTTGATTACTTACCTTTGATTGCTTTCTTGCTCTGGGATCACGGGACTCTCCCACCCAGTAAAACTTACTCTTGCCAGCAGAAAAAAAGAAACTAGTTACCCAGTTGCACAGTAAAACTGAAAGTGGTAAAGTTGAGAACGAGTCTCAAAAAGTGGTATCAGTTGCTCCTAAACATTCTGGGGGAAACATTTTGGCCTCCACATTTTCAAACACCGGCTCAGCCCATTTCTTTCTATTGGAGGGACATTTTGGCTTTATATATAAAGGAATGAAGAGATGTTATGGACTTGGGAGTGGGTGGCAGATTGCCATAATGCAGCATTTATGATGTTCCTTGTACATAACAAAAACATCATTGCTCCTTACATTAGGACCCTCAGAGATGTGCATCTGCTTACAACTGAATTCAAACAAACTTCACATTATCCTTTGTTTTAAACCTAGAATAGCAAGCTAGGTTAGCAACTCTGTGAGAGACAGTAATGAGGGTCCGGGCCCCGGCATGGAGGTCTTCCGGAGCTCCTGTGAGGAGAGGTGAAGGTGGGAGCTGTGAAGGGTGGCAGTGCTGCTATGGATGAGGCTGCTGAAGCCAAACAGGACATTGTTGTCAGCTCATGGTCACACAATTATTCTCTTTGTCTTTAAAATGAATGGATGCGATGGCATGGATGAGGAAAAAGGAGGCGGAAATATGAGGACAGTGAAGAAATTTTAAAAAGCCAAAGCAGTCTTAAAAACATAGTTTGGATTGTTTAAATATTCAAATGCAATAATCACTTTCTGCTACTTTTTATGTCCAACAGAAAGTAGATCCTCCTTAATGCTTGTACAGCAACTAGATGTTGCCGTGTACTGCATGTCCTGAACTCTACGCCAGCTGAGAGAGGAGATGCATCCAGTGAGGTCAAGCTGACTGGGAATGTCATTTCAGAACATTTTTCAGACATTTTTGAGGGCTTTGCTAATCAACCATTCTGTTTTTTTGTTTTTGTTTTAGATCAGGGATATCTGAATTTGTTGATTAAAAGATGATTGATGTAGGCCTACAAATGAATATTCGGCCTGTGGGAAAAATTTTTGAAACATAAAAAAACAAATTGGTTAAATCAAAAACCTGTGCAATAGGCTATTAAAATAAACAAATGATATAATATGAAGTCCTTACATATCACTTGTTTGCCCAACAAAAGTGATGAACTGGAGATATTGATGAAGACTCAGAAAGTATACCGTGAGTGCAGTATCCTGTGATTTACTGGTATGGTTGAATCAAAACTTGTCTCAGACTCAACATGGATCTACCTGGTTCACTCATACGGTCCAGACAGAATACTCAAGCTAGTGGCAGAAGAAAAGGTGGGGGTCTGGCTGTTTGAACCCAGAGATGGTGTGATCCTGCACATATTACTGTCAAGGAGAAAATGTGTTGTCCAGATATTGAATTATTGGCAGTTGGTATGAGATCCATACTATGCGCAAAGGAATTCAGTCAGGAGAATATCAGGAGACTTCAATCGTGTTTCTCCCTCCGCCTGACTGGTTACACAGACTGATGGTGTCTACAGAAAATAAAACCCTTGATCTGCTGTATGCCAATGTCGAGAAGCCTGCAGGAGTCACTGCCTTACCACCGCGGCACGGTGTGCAGAGGCGAGCCTGCAACTAAACTCACACCTAAATGGACACCTGAAGCTACGAGCGAGGACTGCTGATACGGGTGGAATATGCTGCTGAAACAGATGAGAACAGTATGGACATTGACAGACAGGGTGATTGTTTTACTGAGTACTAAACTTCTGTAGAGACGCATGTCATGCCTACAAGGACTGTACGTAATTAATTCTTATCCTATCTTATCTTATGATTCAAATCTCCCATTCAACTACATCCAAAAGGTGCTCTATTGGAACCTCAAGATGAAGGCAGCGCAAACGAGGGAGTGCAAGTTATTGTCGTAAGAACCGGGGTAAGTGCAGTAAATATATCGACAAATTGCATACCTGACACAACTAAAACAACCGCACTGACAGAATTCTTCTTTCTATCTTTTTCAGTGCTGCCGTGACCAGTGGACCTGCGATGACTGGCTGATCATGGCATCTATTGTTGTCTGTATCATACTCATGTGGCTTAGTCTTTACTTAGTTTTTATTAAGTGGTAATTTTGTTCAAAATAAAGACTGTTAAAAAAGTTCAACCTATCTGCTGTTCTGTTGTTGGGTTTAATAAGTATATACATGTATTAATTTTGCTGGTCTGGCCTCAGTACTATAAACAACACATTATTTTTACGATTCACGATAGGTGAGCGCATTGTGTCCCATGTTAGTCTTAAAGTTCTATACAGTTATTCTATGGGACCATAAGGGTTGCTGAATCATACAGGAATGCTGAGTGTTATTGCATGTCCATACTGAGATGTTGGACCATAAAACTTTATAAAATGGGATACAGGGATGTTGGCTGTTATTATATGGCCATACAGAGATGGTAGGTCATATGAGATGTTGGGTGGTAATACATGTCCATACATGTTGGACCGCCTTGCACCGTCAAGTCAGGTCAGAGTCAATTTTATTTGTAAGCAATTCACAACCGTGTTATGTCAGTACTGTACATATAAATTCTAGACCGTGCTCTTTATCCTTATAAAATTTGAAACCCAACAGATCCCGCCTATGAGCAAACACTGAGCGACTGTGGCAGGAAAACTTCCTTTTTAAGAGCGAAACCTCGAGCAGAGAACCCGGACTCAGGGTGAGCAACCATCTGCCTCGACCGGTTGGGTTGAACAGAAGAGAGAAATTGGGATGGGGTGAAGAAAGACAACACTGCAGATACGAGCTAAGACAAAATGTAAATAGTAGTAAAGTATTAATAGCTAGCTATATTATAGGTGAAAAAAAGCGATTATTTGTAATGTCCTTTTAATGTGCGATCGAGAGGAAGAGCAGGATCTTTTCTAGTTTTGGCTGTTGTACTTTAATCACACAGTTGATAGGGATATAGTTGCCCGGTCAAACTGGTGTCTATATCGCGCCGGGCCAATAACAGCATTTCAGTTTTGTCACGGATGAAGCTTGGGAAGTTTGAGACATGTTTCAACGAAGACAAGCAGATCTTTGGTTCCCTAATTTGAGGCATTGTCAGCCAGCATGAGCTTTGCCAGCTGGGTATCATCAGCATAACAGTGAAATTAATTCCATGACTGAATAATTTGGCCAAGAATATAAAGAGAAATAGCAGGGGTCAAGAACAGAACCTAGAATTTATCATATTTCATAAGGCTGATGGTGTTATTACAAAGAGATACACTGAGTTCTGTCAGATAAGTAGATTTTAACCAGCTGAGGCCAGGCCAGAGATTCCAAATCTATTTTCAATTGGTCCATGGATACTGATGATCTATAGTGTCAAAAGGCTACTTTTAAGATCAAGTAAAAGAGGAGCAGAGAGAGGTGGAATCTGAATCAGAAAGTGAAGATCATTTACTACTTTAGCAGAGATGCTGTTTCAGTTGAGTGAAAAGGCCCTAAAGGCAGACTGATGAGTTGAAAAGATTGTTATCATTAAGTGAACTGAAAGCTGCTGAGACACCACTTTTCTAGTATTTTACGGAAGAATGGCTGATTTGAAACAGACCGATAGTTACTCAAGACCCAGGATCAGGGTGTGGTTTCTTGAAGTAAAAGGTTTTAACCACAACTGTTTGAGCTAGAAGGAACAGTGCCAGTTGTCAACGATAGATTCACAATATTCAGCACTGCAGATGACCAAAGAACTGGCCGAGATGGCTGGAGGATTTAAAATGGTCTGTAAGGGGATAATGATGCAGAGGTGCATGTATGGTAGATTCTGGGATGAGGAATTGAGAGATTTTTATCTATCAAAAAATAGAGTGTAATGTTTGAAACTGTTCTTTTATGTTGACATGGACCATCATTAAGTGAATTAGATTATTTATTTATTTTTATTGTGATCACGTGCCTGATTGGTTCATGGTTCACTCATATAAATCAAATCCTTCTTTTGTCCAATGGGGCTGCTGGTGAGCTTACCAGTTTTGTTTTATTTGGACATTAGGCGACTCACCACATTCCTCCTGGTGGCCTGCATTCATTATATTGATTCATATATTCATATTTCAACATATTTGAATAAGCAAACAGAGGTAATAATGGTCAACTCTTTACAATCTGTTTTACCATACAATCTTAAGAGGGTTCGTAATACCAGACACATAGCATGTTGTTCCTTCCGCAATATGATATTATGTTACCAGTGTGGTGGACATTTTACTGGTTAAAATCAACATTTCTCTATGTTGGGCAGACATCCAATGTGTCTGGCACATATCTACGGATGTAAACTGAATACAGTTATGTAAAGCACATACTGTCCTTGAATTTTATTGAATTGTTTTATTTAACATATATTTTTAAAAGAAAATAAACACTGAATATCAACCAATTAACTGCAGAAGATTGTTGGGTATGTGACCAAGATAATCATTAAGTAGTATGTGACATTCAAAATGTTCATTTTCTCTAATTTCTCAGGACAGGACACTGAAGGAAGGACATTCAGAGGGACATGGAGAAGACCGTGATGAGCACTTATGTCATCAAGGAGATTGGAGGTAATGGACATGATGACATTGGAGATTTTGTTGAAGGTGTGATCATTCTGGACCTTTTGGATCTGCAGCTCAACGTGGTGACACTATTAAGAATTCATTCAAAAGTGCTCATGTGTGAATGGATGGGGACGACTTTCCCCAAAGTCATGGGCTACAGAACAAAATCACTATTGGACTGTAGGTATTCTTCATACACTTGTGAACACAGTAATCCTGCTTTGTTGTCTCTGTTGTTTTTCATTTCACAATGTGGAGTGAGAATATTCATCTGAAATAGAAAATTACAACCTCAACAAACTTTCTGCTCATATCCACTCACCACTTTGTCGAAAGTGTTTGCAGTGTGTGTGTGTCTGGGTCGGGTCATTTGTGTTTCTTGTTTCCCAGCCGATAAGCAGTTGTGCTTTTCTTAGATTGCAATTGAGGTACGCTGACTATGCTTGTTTTGAACATTTGTCACTGGTTTCATTTTTAATTGTGCTTTAGGTACATCTTGTTAAAGACCAACTCAAGTAAGTCAAGCAACTAAGCAACCCAAACACCAAGCTTCGTATAGCTTTGATTTTAAAAAATATTATATACACGATGAGAATTTCGAGCCCTAAACCAAATACAATGTCACAGGTTATTATTGCAAGCTCAAAAGCAAGGCCAGTGGGTAAGAAGAGCAGGCATTGTTCCGAGAGGGCTGAACAATGTTAACATTTTTAAACAGTATAGATCTGACTAAGTTGAGATGATAACCTTACCTTAGAGCGGCAAATATTGCAAAGGCGTTTATGTCTCTGCAGTGCTGAGTTTGTAACAAATCAATTGTCCTTCAACTTAACCCATAAAGGGTTCACTTTAACATCAGTGTTCTCCGTGAAAATTTGCCAGACTGTGACAACCGACCACGGTCACAGTAATTTATCTTGCCATGATCTTATGAACCAAGAAATATTTTAAAGACTACTCTTAACAACATTAAACATTATGCCATTTGCTTCCAGCAAGATATCTTTCAGATGACATGCCACAGCCTTTGTGGAGACCAGTCAAACAGTATATTGGTGTGATGTCACATGAATTTACAACAGCGATGATCTGGTGACTCAGTCGAGTTTAGTTATGACTCTCAAACAATGAAATAAATCAAATTGATTGACACTACCAATATGACAAAAGATAAGATGTTTATTTTCTGTATTGAAATACTAATTATCTGTATAAAGCCAAAACTCAGTTATTCAGGGTTTTCTGCGATTTGATCTGTTTGCGGTCAATCAGATAACTTGTAGTTTTTAGTTTGATACGGAAGGTTTTCACAACAACTTTGTATCTTTCCTTGTTGTGTTGTAGAAATTGAATAGTCTAACTGTTGATCTGTTGTTGAACTTGGAGGTCAGGACCACTGTCTGTCTGTCAACTTTATACATTATTGTTTTATATTACAACTCAAAACACTTTCTCTCTAAAAAGCTTCAGTTTATAAACAAATTAATCTTTCTGTTCTTCATTTTCCAACATTTTCTTCCTATAATTTATACATTTTTCAATAGACTTGTTGTGGTTATGAAAGTAGACTGTAATGAAACATATTGTCAAAATATTCTCATCGAGTCAAACAGGAAATAAAATGCAACATCATACAATCATTTTTGCTGCCTTTGTTTGTTCAAAACATTGTTTAATTTGAAATATTAAAGAACAAGAATCAAAACATTTTAT
Organism: Lates japonicus; assembly: GCA_033238685.1. NCBI lineage: Eukaryota > Metazoa > Chordata > Actinopteri > Centropomidae > Lates > Lates japonicus. The sequence continues at coordinate 39,310 of BRZM01000200.1, read as the reverse complement.
AAACTTTGTTCTGCTTTGAAACATTATTTTGTTATTTTGTTATGTGAAAACATTTTTCTCCTGCTTTTCTTTTCTTTACATCATCTTTCTGATCTCTTACTGTTTCAACTCTCCTGCTCCATGTTGTCCTCTCCTCCGGACGAAGTGCATCATAACGCAGAGAACAGCGTAATCACATCCTACTGAGGAACTAAGAACATCTTACTTGACGTTAAAAGGAACGTGCTGAGCTGGTTTAGAGTTGTCTGAATCGATTCCAATTTGTACTTGTTAATGATTTGAATTTTCAATTTGTTGTTCTATATCCTTTTTATTTATTTAGATAGTGCTCTATCGACCCAACTGGTCGAAACAGATGACCCCCCACCCTGAGTCTGGTTCTGATCAAGGTTTCTGCTTCTTAAAGGCAGTTTTTTCTTGCCACTGTCGTCAAGTGCTGCTCATGGTGGGAACTGTTGGGTCTTTCTCTGTACATCATTTTTATACAGAGTACAGTTTTGACCTGCTCTACATGTAAGTGCCGTGAGATAACCTGTGTTATGAATTGACGCTATTTTAATAAAATTGACTTGAATAAGTACACCTACCCAAGAAGGGACTTGTACATCCACAGCCATCTTTGTTTTCTTTTGTCATTTCCTACAGACAAAAAACCCATGTTATCAGATACACAAAATAGTGAGCCAAGTTTCACCTTGTCAGTGGCTTCGATAATGGAAATTTGTTTAACCAAATCTGATTTCCAACACTTCCTCTCCTTAACTCCACCATTGTCGTCGATTGTAACTTTAAAATTAAGCAGCTTCTGTGGTGTACATGCAAATTCAACTTTATTAAATTGAACTCTCTCACCAGTCTGTTCCTGAGTGTGGGTGCAGGCCTTTCTTTCGCAACTGAAACCTTGGCTACACTGGCACTCTCTTCCTCTTCTGTTCCATTCTCATTTGGGTCCTTCTCTCCTCTGATGGCTCCTCCTGCTTTCTCTTTCCTCCTCAGAGGTCTTTCCTCTCCACCTCTGATGATGGTCATTGCCATCACTGACTTTGTCTTTCAATGAACATTCTGTGAAGATTGTACCAAGGTTTTAGCTGTGACTGGCCTTACATGAGCCTGCTTCATCTGACAAAAACAAACACAAAGTCCAGATCTTTGGTTTTATTTATTGTGACATACACCTACCCAGGGAGGGACTTGTACAGCCATCTTTGCCTTTTTTGTCATTTCCTACAGACAGAAAAACCCATGTTATCAGATACACAAAATAGTGAAAACCAAGTTTCTATATATCAGTGGCTTCAATGTGGAAATTTGTTCAATCAGATCTAGGTTTACCAACACTTCCTCTCCCTAGCTCTGCTGTTGTTAGTTTTCATACTTAAAAATGAAATGTTATTGTCATTAGCTTTATGTCTGGTGGATTGAAATTCCAACTAAATAAATTAGACTCTCTTGAACTGTTCCTGAGTGTGGGTGCAGGCCTCTTGTGCAGCTAGAGACATGACTTCCACTGGCCTCCTCTTCTCTTCAGAATCAACTTCTTCTCTTCCATTCTTTGGGGGCTGCCAATCACCTGACCCCTCATTTTCAGAGGAGCTCAGCTCAGAGCTCTGTTTTAGATTAGATAAAAAGTTGTTTTTCTCACTAGTTAAGACAACTCTTACCAGTCTGTTCCTGGGTGTGGGTACAGGTCTTTTCTTTCGCAGCTGGGGAACCCTTTGCTTCACACTGGCCTCTTCTTCCATTCTTTGGGGGCTGCCAATCACCTGACCCCTCATCGTCAGAGGAGCTCATCATCTGTTTTAGATAAGATAAAATTATCTTTTTCTCACTTACTTACCCTATACACTGAAACTTCGGTGAGGGCTATATTTCAATCTTTGACTGGCTGGGATAAAACAACTTTCTTCGCGCAGGTTTGGGAACCCTTCAGTCACCAGCTGCTTGTTTCCATGGTTCTTTCTTTTCCAGATTCTTACTGCCCTCCTTATTCACTCTGAGGATTCAGTCACCATCTCATCATAGTCCACACCTGCATGCCTTCTTTCTCCTCTCTTTCTTCTTCTTTTCCTTGACTGCATAGCTTGACACTGCCATCATCATCAGTGCTCTACTCTGGACTTTGTCCTCTGTCGGGTCATCCGCTGTAAAATGAAAGGTTAAATCATGGACTGATACTACTCAACTCAACAGAACTGTTTTTCAGTTTTTCACTCTGAAGTAACCTATGGTAAAAACTTTTGGCCGTTTGGGGATCATGGCACATGAATGTTGCTATCCTCTCATATGTTTTATGTCCCAGCTGCCAATTGGCCTGATGGGAGCAATCATGCACAAAGTACATAAGATAAAAATATTGCACCTTGTTATAATGATAAAGACTTTAAAAGAACAAAACGTGTCTTACGTAAGTGGCAACAGAAGAACGTAACATATTGAATGTGTGGCCAGGACCCAGATTCAGTCCTTCCCAGGCATCCTTAAAATACTCTGGGAGTTTCAATAAGGGCCCTCCAACAATGAAAAAACGTGGATACCACTGAGCCTCCCTCAATTTGACCACGAAGTCTGTTATAACGCCCGAACCAGGCATACTTCTCTGGTTTCAGTGGTATGGCTGCTTGCCCAAAGTATCTTTGGGTTTTGTGCTCCTGAATCTATTTTAAAAAGACATTTGATTAGTGTTTCTAGCTAAGTCGTTAAACAATAGATGCATGTTCACTTGTTTCATTTTAATATTTGTACTTACACTAATGACACAACCTCTTGTAGTCTTTTCAGCAGTCTTGACCTCTTTCATGGTCATGTTGATAATTACACCCCTTCCGATGTCCAGTCGTTGCAATGAGAAACCCACCAAGTAGTCCAAAAAAGTTTCCTTATGTTATGTGGTCCTCCTCAAGATCATCTTTTAAAGAAGAGGAACAACATTTTATGCATGAGTGTTCAAAGATGTCGCCTTTAGGTCGGGAGCTGATTTAGTAACTCTATTTTCCACAACCATAATCCACCATTCCTTTGAGCAATCTCTTAGAGATGTCTGAACAACTGCTGTGACTATTGATTCTTACCAAGTGCAGCATCACTATGCTTTGGTGCTTCCTCTATGAACCAAGCATGTTTTATGGCCTTGACAAGTTTGTCTGAAGAACAAACAAACAAAAAAAAACAACTACTGTTCAGCATATATGTGTCTAAACTTGACTTATGAGATTTTCATCAATGGAGGTGAATACTGAACTGCCAGATTCTAGTATGTCGCATAAGGAGTTGGTGCTCAACAATGTTCTGCCAATGTCTCAGACACGCGCTCCTAAGCTCCACCGTCAGGGCCTTGATTCCCTTTCACCAAGCTCACACAAGCTTCATAAGTTGGACAGATATTTTAAGAATGCCAAACATTCATTAAATATATCCATATTGTGGGTTTGAACCCTTTTGTTGCAGTGGTTGGCTACAAACCTTAAAGGTCAAAATAATGTTTAGCTCATGTCCTCATAGACAATAGACGATCACAGATAATTCTTCAAATTTTGTAAACTTACCCTCTGACTCTTGACATATCCTGCAGGAGCAATAGATTTCCATTTGGATTGGGGGAGTCTGCCATGAAGTGGACGAAGTGGAACACAAGTGGCACGGTGCTTTGCATTTTGCTGAACTTTCCTGGGAGGGTTGGCACCTTCCACATGGCCTTTAAAGTCGTTTACCAGTTTCACTGAGGAACAGGTACATAAATAATCAGACATTAAACAATGGTAAACGTGCAACAGTAAGATTCATAATCCTAAATGTTTTGATAGGAATGTGATATTCACCATAAGCAGGGGCATCTGACGCTGAATATTTTGGAACTCGCTTGTATTTCACAGCCTGGAAAAATATGAAATGAGATGCAGACAAACTTAACCTCCAGTCACATTGATATGGAAGTAGAATGAAATGATCCTCACATTTGTACGGATTGTAGAAGAATGCAGCTGCTTCAGCTCATCATTTCGTTCAGTTTTGCATTCAAGCAGCTGCCTTGTCACACGGGTTTCCAAGGCTTAACAGAAACCCATACTACAACCATCTGTAGGTGTCCTTGAGGGAAGGGTGTTCTTGTCTCGACAACGGAGCAGGAGGTTTCCATTAAGGATGAGGATGGTGGGAAGGGCAAAGGTGAAAGAGCAGTGACAACAGCTGGCGATCTTCTTGAAGGGGACATGGATGGTCCATAGTCAGTGGGTACTAGGCTCACAGAATCTGTGGCACTAAATACAGCAGAGTCTACTTCTGTGTTGCTTGGTGATGGCAAAGCTGAGAGAGTTGCACTGAAATAATTTGAAGGAGGAGGTGTTTGTAAGTGGTGTAGATATTCAGTGATCCTTCTACCCACAGAATCTGTTGCATGCATGGCAGTGACAGAGATAATGCAGTGGTGTAAAGGTGGCTGTAGCATTATAAAGGGTCTTGTCCTTTCTTAGATGCTCTTGCACCTATCTCCCTCATGGAGGCTCTTCAATGGTAGATCCATTCACTTCATCCATATGTATTACAATTGGTGGTTAGATGGGAAAATGAGGACAACATTGCTTTTGAATGTAAATTTATTTTGTCTAATGTAGTTTCGAAGTTTCATATGGTTGTTATTCTTTGAGTTCCTGAACACAAGTGTTTCCCACGTATGTTTTTCTATTGTTGGGGTTTATGTTTAGTTAATAGTTGTGAACGAATCTGTGGGTGTTAGGGAGAGGGCCTTCCCTTCCTTCCTCTCTGTTTTGAAGTTTGTATCATGAGGAGATTCCAATGTCTCACTATAAACTATAAAGACACCAACATATATATACTGGATGTTTAGAGTTGTTAGAAGAGAGATCCATATTGGCTCGATACTCACAGGCTACTGCAGAAAGTTTGTTTTGATGCTGGACTTCTTTGTAATAAACTTATATACAAGCAAGACAAAGTCAGTAACTGTTTCACCATATGTAATATCTTATCTACTTCTCCTTTGCCTCTATTTAAGGATGACCAGCAAATCAATATAAACACAGCAGTTCTAACATACCTTCAATCCATGGACCTTTTTAACAGATGCTTGTTGTCTGTTGACATGTTTAGAGTCGACAAGGAACTGACAGTCCAGATTTGCTCTTAAAAGCTGGAGAATGACACCAGGACAAAAGGTATTATTATTCAGAGAACAGGACATTGCTCACTGAACAGCAAATATGGCAAAAGTCCCTGTATTAATTGATTAAGTGGATTTACCACTGTGTAATATTCAAAACTCATTCCATGCGTGTGTGTGAGTGTGTGAATAGTACAAAATGGCCCATTTTTAGGGGTCGATCAGCAATCGTTATGTTTACTATCATTATTAGCAACAATAAATCACATTTTTGGCAGCTTTCCCATGTCCGAAAACTCATTAAAACTTGGCACACATGTCGTGACTGGCCAAAATGTATACGCTTTTAAAGTCATTGGACATAAGGGGCAAATTACTCAACAGCTGCCTCAAAGTTTTGAAAAATTCAGCCTCGCAGAGTTTCACCCCACACACATTAAAATTGGCAGGCTCATAGGTTCGGACCATTTGTTCATTATGCAATGATATTTTCCTTCTGAGATCAGACCACTAGACAGACGCCAGATCAAGGTGCGGTCGTTGGGTTCGCCTAGTGGACGGAGGGGAATGTACTTAAAGTGCCATGCCTGCCTCCCGATCGCCGCGACAACCCCCGCCCCTGTCACTTTCACACCTGAGTGCAAGTGAAGCAGCCGCCGCATACTGACTGTTTTGGGAGGTGCTCCAGCCTGCTGGGCGCAAGGGCCAGTTCCATGCTGCTTGTAGTTTATTCTGCTTGGATTCTGCTGATTTCCCAGAATGGCTGTGGTCTCCACAGTATACTCTTGCTTACCACACAGAGCATGCTCTGGAGGCTAGAGTCAGAGAGTCCACAGGAATCCAAAGGTCAGACTAAGTAGTTCAAGTACCTACCAGTAATACTCACTAATCTGAGCCCACCTATTCGACCCCAGAACTGAAACCATTGGAATTCAGGTTTTCAGTGTTCTATCAGTCAAAAAGACAAAAAAAGGACAAAAATATTTTGAATGTGGTTTTATTTACATAATGTCATTGTTATTGTTTTATGTTTGTACTGCTACACCCAGTGTGACTCCTGTCCTATACTGGGATTCACAGCCAGCTAAACTCTTTCTGACATCATGCCCTCCAAGGAACAGGCGAAGTTGTGGTTGGACAGGATTTAATGCCAAAAATTGTGAAACTGAAAAGAGACATAAAGTACACAAAGCATCAATTAACAACTGATACAAACACGTTGTCATTTAAACGAAAGTTGACGGTAATAATGAGATGTATGATCTAGTATTTACAGATTCACGGCAGAGCAGAGTCTGCAATCTCATCTCGATAGTTGTATCAACAAAATTACACAGATCGTGTCAAATGCTACGAAACAGTTTGCACTATAACAATGATAAATACTAGTTCACTCACTTAAGATAAGATGATTTCACATGACAGTTTTTTTCTCAGTGTTTTGTGGATACGGATATGCATCTCGCCCCCGGCCACAGCTGAGGAGCCACAGGAGGGCCTGGATAACTCACCCCCGGCCGCAGCTGACGAGCCATAGGAGGCTATCTGTAGCCATCTATCTGTGGCTAATCTATCCAGCAGAGCATACTCCAGGACTTATCACACAGAAATAACCTCTGCTAGATGGAGTCAGCAAAGTGGAGCTACTTACCTTTATTGTACCTCACTTTCACTCCTATTACCCACCTTGTTCTACACTTGACTATGACCTTTCCACTTACACCAATCAGGCATGACACTATGACCATCTTCATAATATTGTGTTGGTCCGCCTTTGCTGCCAAAACAGCCCTGGACCACGAGGCATGGACCCACTAGACCCTCAAACCATTCCTGAACCATTTTTTGCTTTGTGGCACGACGATTATCCTGCTGAAAGAGGCCAAGCCATCAGGGAATACTGTTTCCATGAAAGGTGTACATGGTCTGCAACAATGCTTAGTAGGTGGTATATGTCGTGCTAACATCCACATGGATGGTGAGGACCAAGGTTTCCTGTAGAACATTGCCCAAAGCATCACACTGCTCCGCCGCTTGCCTTCTTCCCATAGTGCATCCTGGTGCCATGTGTGTTCCCCAGGTGCGAGCACACACACCCAGCCATTCACACATGATGTAAAAAGAAAACGTGATTCATCAGACCAGGCCACCTTCTTCCATTGCACCGTGGTCCATTCCTGATGCCTACGTGCCCATTGCTGGCATTTTGGCAGTGGAGAGTGAGTCAGCATGGGCATCCTGACTGGTCTGCAGTAGCTCCATATGCAACAAACTGTGATGCATGTATTCTGACACCTTTCATCAGGAACCAGCATTAATTCAATTAAATTCAATTGATGCTTATTGTCTCAGAAGTAAATTTGCTCACTCTGTCAGTATTAAAAGACGGTGAAATGCAGACTGTGCTGTCAGAGCAGAGCATGCTACCAGAGCACACCGCACTGACAGTATAAACTTTCAGCACGGAGCCACAGTAGCTTGTCTGGATTGACCATACAGGCAGCCTTCGCCTGCACGTTAATCAATGAGCCTTGGCCAGCCCATGACCCATCGCTATTCACCACTGTTCCTTCCTTGACTTGGATAGATACTGACCACAGCAGAAAGGGAACAGCCTCATAAGTGGTCCACTTTGGAGATGCTCTGACCCAGCATTCATATTCATTTCTATTTCACCTGTCAATGGTCACAGTGTTACCTGACGTACTTCTCCAAGCATAAACGACTAACATACTTTTACTGACCTTTGACCTTAGGTTCCTACCTGCCCATGACCTTAAACTGAAAAGAACTAGTTACAGTTACACAGTAAAACTAAGTGTTAGGGGTTAGGGAACAGTCCTCCAAAAGTGGTATCAAGTCAAGTCAAGTCAATTTTATTTATATAGCGCCACTTCACAACAGAAGTTATCTCGAGGCACTGTACATATAGAGCAGGTCTAGACCGTACTCTTTATCTTTTATAAATTTATAGAGAAACCCAACAGATCCCACCAAGGAGCAAGCACTAGCGCATCGTAAGGAAAACTCCTTTAAGAGGCAGAACCAGCAGAACCGACTCAAGGTGTATACATCTGCCCTTTGACCAAGTTGGGTTTAGACAGAGAGGGGGGGTGGGGAATGGGGTAGGAGAAAGACAACCTTGCAAATACACAGACTAAGTCAAATGTAAATAGTAGTAGTAATAATAATAATAATAGTAATAATTATTATTACAAAGCTAAAGGAATAATAATAACAAACAATAATATTAATAGCACTAACACTATCAATACTAGTAAATGTTTTAATTATTGTCGATCATGGGCTGAGTTGATCATGAGCAGCAGGAGACTCCCCTCCAGCTCTGGAGGCAGAACCCCGCAGTAAGAGACAGTAGCAGAGAGAGAGAGAAGACAGCCTGGGCAATTAATGTGCTTGAGGGAAGAACACACAGTTAAAGTGATGCAACGATATTAAGACAGTTAATAGTAATCTCGCCGCAGGACATCATGGACAAATATTTACTAACTATTAATCTTAACTGATGCACTGAGACTGACCCAACCAGCCGAGGGAAAAATGGAACCAGAATAATATGCTAGTTAAAAGTTAAGGCATATTATGCCGGGACATTGTTGACAGCTCACATGGTCACACAATTATTATTCTCTTTGTCTTGCAAACGAATGGATGCTGATGGCATGGATGAGGCTAAAAGAAGGTAAACAGTGACAGTGGAAAGAGAATTTATATCATATCATATCTTGCTGATGTCTTCAGAGCAGTCATTTGTGAGAGGAGGAAGTTGAAATGTGTTTTCGTGCCAGGGCCACTAGATGGCAGCAAGAGACTGCACATTAAGCCAGGATCAGTCACTTTGACACTTGATGATCCCCACTTTGGCAGGCAGAAAAGCCTCCAGGAAAAGACAAACACATTAATGTGGCTTGATGCATGGCAGCCTACGGCTATGCTGGTTGCACCTTTGAGATGCATTTACAGCGACTTTGCCTTTATTCACAGAGCTCACTGTTTGTGTACCTCTGGGTTCATACTGAGCCCAGCTACCTACCTGTCAGATTTGGTGCCCATAGCACCACCTACATTAAGGTCAAGTTTGGCAAAATCATGCATTAAAAGGGGCCAATGTCTCAAAAGTGCTCAAACACTGTGGGGATGCAACTAGTTTCAGGTAGCTGCCACCTTCAGCAAGAGTTATTCAACTGAAACTAACTGCACCCTGGGTGCAGGGTGGCTGAAACCCCCTGTCCTCAAGTTGCACTTCACAAAAGTCATTACTCAAACTCTATACCAAAGAGGTGAATGAAGAAACTTTTAAAACTGCACTACTGTGTCTTTTTCATGAAAGTAATCATGAAAGTAGTTTGTTTGTGTGTCTTCAAGAGACCAAAAGGTCAAATTTTTCTTTTGCACATTTTCCTACAGGTGTGGTCTTCTACCATTGCTATACTATACTAAGATAGTAAGAAATATTTCCGGGGCCCAAGATCAGAATTATTACTTATATGCACATGTCAAGGCTTGGAGACTGCCAGAGTCTCTCAGGCCCCCTGGAGACTTGCACTTAGACTTGCACTTTAAATTAATTTATACCAGTTTGTTTACTGTTTTAGAGTATGCAGAATTTAAACTATACCTATATGAGTAAATTAAAACAATGCAAAGTGTGCAGGGTGACTGGAACAAAATTAATATTTTATATTTTATCTTATTTCTTAATTGTACTTCCTACAACAGGAAGTCATTTGATGATGGCATTTGACCGTATAGTGAGTCTTTCAGAATTTTCTCAGAAATCATACCTGAAAATATCAAATCAAAAATGGCTTAAATGATAACCAAACAGGCCGCAGATGAGTAGTTCTTATGTCTGTAAAGCTGTCTTCAATCACAAAATTTTACAGTTTTTTCTTTTTTCTGAAACTCGTGGGGTTTTTTACCATTTAGGTTCTTAAATGGAGAAGTTGGGTGTTTTAACCTTTATAGACTCATCAGCCACTCCATTAGGTACACCTTGCTAGTACCGGGTTGGACCCCCATTTGCCTTCAGAACTGCCTTAATTCTTTGTGCCATAGATTCAACAAAGTGTTGGAAACATTCCATTTTGGTCCATATTGACACGATAGCATCACGCAGTTGCTGCAAATTTGTCACCTGCACATCCATTTCTAGAACATGCGCTCAACTGGTAGCAAAGTGTGGTAGCTCTAAATTTTTGACTCAATCTTTATTTTATTTTTGCTGCATTTTTATTGTACTTTTGTCAACTACTGATGGATACTTCTTTGGGGAGAAGAGTTTATTCAAGAGAAGTGCTTTTTTTCATAAAAATGAAGCAAGTCTGGAGGATACCAATCATTCCAGCTGAGATGAAGAGGTGTTTTCATGGTTGCCATGTTGGTAAAGGCGGCTTGGAAAATGGCTACAAGCCATCAGTCATCAAGGAGAAATGTCACCTCTGCCCAGCAAAAGTGATGAACTGAGATATTGATGAAGACTCAGAGTATACCTGAGTGGTCTCCGTGTTTTACTGAAAGATATGAATCAAAACATCTCAGACTCCAGCATGGAACTACCTGGTTTCACTCATACGGTCAGACAGAGATGCCTGCTAGTGGCAGAAAAGGTGGGGGTCTGGCTTTATTTGATGGTGTAATCCTGCACATACATTGTCAAGGAGAAAATGTGTTGTCCAGATATTGAATTATTGGCAGCTGGTATGGAGACCACATTATGCAATTGAAGAGAATTCAGTCAGGAGAATATCAGGAGATTTCTTAACGTGTTTCCTTCTCCTCCCACCTGACTGGATTTATAATAGTTTGTTAATCGTCCCACCACAGAAAATAAAACCCTGATCTGCTGTATGCCAATGTCAAAGAAGCTCATAGAGCCACTGCTCACTACCACTTGGCAGTGTGTGTTGAGGCAGCCTTCCTGCAACCAACTCACACCTAAAATGACACCTGGAGGTTTGGAGGCTCTAAGGGACTGCTTTGGAATGCACAGATCAACATGCTGTTGAAACAGATGAGAACAGTGTATGACATTGACAGACAGGTTGGATTGTTTTACTGAGTACTAAATCTCTGTAGAGACGCTTGTCATGCTCAATACCAAGACTGTAATGTGACTAATTTATCCTATCTTATCTTATGATGCTTAATCATTCAACTACATCCCAAAGGTGCCTATTGGAACATTAATATGTTTTTCATTTCTTTTTGTAAGGGGAGAAGTTCTCAAAGGTGGAACAGTTCCTGATCAGGTGCCACAGACACCAGCTTTTCCTAAGGTAGAAGACAAATTTGGCTATGTTGTTGGTCAAGTTGATTAAAAGATGAATCAAATTTGCTTGATTTTTAATACCTTTTTCTTCCTCAAGCCTTATGATGAAGCTCCTCCTCCGTACTCGCCGTCCCAACCTCAAGGTGAAGGCAGCACAAATGAGAGAGTTATTGTCGTAAGAACCGGGTAAGTGCAATAAATTTATCGACAAATTGCATACATATGTTATAACTAAAACAACTGCACTCACACTATCTTTTTCAGTGCTGCTGTGGACCTGCGATGACTGGCTGATCGTATGGTCAAATCGTCAGAGTTATGTGACCTACACAAAAGGACATTCACCTTGACAAAATGAAAAAATCAAGGCCTGTTGTAATTAAGTAAAGTTTGACTGTTTCTATTGTGTATATTTTTTGTTTCTGTAAGTATTTTAAAGTTATTTTCCAAAATGAAATAAAATGCATTAATTATCAATTACTTATTTGTGTCACACCGCGGTGAGGTTTGTCTTGTCTTGGATTTGGTCTTATTACTCGTTTTATTTTGAAGGATTTACACCTCTCGCTTGTAAACACTGTCTTCCTCATGTGTCACCTGTGTGTCCTGATTACTCATTGTCTCCACCTGTTTCAATACTTCATGTGTTTTCAGCCTTTGTTTGCCCCTTTGAGAGTGACTCCTTGTTTTGCTATCTTATCCTACTTCTAGGAAAGTTTTATAGCCTCTGTTTCTTTGTCACCAAGGAGAGAACTTTTGTTGTTAATAAAGTCTGTTTTATTTATCAGCTATCTCTATGCCTGAAACCTGCCTTTAGTCTCGGCCTGACAGTGAACTTTACAGTTAATAAAGTCTGTTTTATTTACGCCATTCTCAAGGCCTGAGAGTCCTGCCTTAGTCTCGGCCTGACAGTACACTCTGGGCCAGTATGGACTCAGCAGAGACTTGGCCAGCTGACAGCGGGCGCTGCACCGCAGGAAGCACGCCCCTCCCAGCAGGAGGAGTTTCAGACGCATGGCGGTCTTCAGCATCCAGGGGCCAGCTGTCGCCCAAGTGCGCGGACTTGATCAACCACCTGCAACATGACTACTGGCCCATCCACAGCACCTGTACCCAGATACCGCAGCGCTGCAGTCTGTACTGCTCCTTCACCGGGCAGGAATTAAATTGGCGCCCCCAGAACGTTGGGGAACCAGGGCAATGCAAAGCCTTCCTGATTGACTGTTCTATACATTTTGAACATTCCCCCCATGCTTTTACCACAGACAGGTCCAAGATAGCCTTTATGGTCTCCCATCTGGCAGGCAGAGCTAGAGCTTGGGCCATGGCAGAGTGGGCTCGAGAGTCCCCACTTTGCAGTTCCCTCGAGGACTTTAAGGCAGCACTTATGAGAACTTTTGACCCTGTGTCCACAGATAGGGAAAAGGCTAGGGAGCTGAGCGGGCTGACACAGGGCAGTCGCTCGGTTTGTGATTATGCCATCCACTTCCGCACCCTGGCGGCGGAGAGTGGGTGGAACCCCACAGCTTTATATGACGTGTTCCTGAAGGGTCTGACGGCTTCCATACAGGAACTGCTGGTTCCCTTGGACCTACCTCCGGACCTGGACTCCCTCATCGCCCTCGCCATCCGGACTGACAACCGAATCCGCGAACTCAAGCAGCAACGGGGAAGCAGGCCATCATCAGGGAGAACACCCCGCACACCTGCACCTGACTGGCTGGAGTCCCGTCGCACTCCCTCTGAGCAACGTCCTCCTTTCCCCACGGCTGGGGAGGAGGAGCCCATGCAGCTCGGCAGGGCACGGCTGACGCCAGAGGAGCGACGACGAAGGCAGCAGGAGGGCCGGTGCTTTTACTGCGGGGAGTCAGACCACCTCGTCGCTACCTGTCCTACTAAAAGGCCCAAGGTGGTGAGTCAACTCACGGATTCTAACCATGTTCCGCGTACCCTCACGCCCATCAAGGTAAAGCATCATGACATCACAATTTCACTTGGGGTACTTATTGATTCAGGGGCTGATGAAAGTCTCATGGACTGGGATCTTGCCCAAAAGCTCAAGTTGAAAACTGAACAATTATCCAAGCCATTAAAGGCCAGCGCCCTGGACGGGACCTTAATATTCAATGTGACTCACAAGACTGAACTGATCAAAGTTATTGTAGATGATCACCATGAACTCATGCATTTTCATTTGTTTCGTTCCCACCAGCACTCACTCATTCTAGGCTTCCCGTGGTTAAAAGAACATAACCCCCACATAAACTGGAGAACAGAGGAAATCTTGGGATGGGGGAAGGACTGTGCGAACCACTGTGGGTTCAACTCGTTTCAGGGAGAAAATATGACAACTATTAACCATGTCTCTCTCAATGTTACCACAGACCCTGAGACCTCTGACCTGAGATCCGTACCCTCCTGTTACCACCATCTCCGGGAGGTTTTTAGTAAGACCAAGGCCATGTCACTCCCTTCTCACAGACCGTACGACTGCGCCATAGACTTGATCCCTGGTTCCACCATCCCCAAGGGTCGTTTGTACTCCATCTCTGGTCCGGAGAAAGCGGCCATGACCGAGTACATAGAGACCTCACTGAAAGCGGGGCTTATTCGCCCCTCCTCATCAGCTGCCGGGGCCGGGTTTTTCTTTGTGGCTAAGAAGGACGGGTCTCTAAGGCCCTGTATCGATTACAGCCCTCTTAACGATATTACCATCAAAAACCGATATCCATTACCTCTCATGTCATCTGTCTTTGATCAGCTCCAGCAGGCCAAGATTTTCACCAAACTAGATCTCCGAAACGCTTACCACCTAGTCAGGATCAGGGAGGGGGATGAGTGGAAGACAGGATTCAACACACCTAGTGGTCACTATGAATATTTGGTCATGCCATTCGGACTCACCAACGCTCCCGCTGTCTTTCAGGCCATGGTCAATGACATCCTGAGAGACTTCCTAGACCATTTTGTATACGTCTACTTAGATGACATTCTCATATACTCGCCTGACCTAGAAACCCACAAGAAACACGTAGCCACTGTCCTAGAACGACTACTAGAACACAAACTCTATGTTAAAGCAGAAAAGAGCGAGTTTCATGCCAACACCATCTCCTTCCTGGGCTTCATAGTAGCCCCTGGGAAGGTGCAGATGGATCCGGCTAAAGTCAGCGCTGTGGCCAATTGGCCCACGCCTGATAGCCGCAAGAAGGTTCAGCAGTTCCTCGGATTTGCTAACTTTTACAGGCGGTTTATCAGAGGCTTCAGCGCAATAGCAGCCCCACTTCATGCCCTAACCTCCTCGAAGGTGCAGTTTTCCTGGTCCCCAGAAGCAGAGGCCGCCTTCCAAGACCTCAAGACCCGCTTCACCACGGCGCCGATCCTCACTATGCCAGACCACCAACGGCAGTTTGTGGTTGAAGTGGATGCCTCCAACGAAGGGATCGGGGCGGTCCTCTCTCAGCGGTCGGAGCAGGATGGGAAGATGCATCCCTGTGCCTTCCTGTCGCGGCGGCTGTCCCGGGCAGAGCGGAACTATGATGTCGGTAATCGAGAGCTGCTAGCAGTCAAGGTGGCCCTGGAGGAATGGAGGCACTGGTTGGAGGGGGCTGAACACCCATTTATCGTCTGGACTGATCACAAGAACCTAGAGTATATACGTAAAGCCAAGAGACTAAATTCTCGTCAGGCCAGGTGGGCGCTGTTCTTTAATCGTTTTGCCTTTACTCTTTCTTACAGGCCGGGGTCCCGGAACGTCAAGCCAGACGCCCTGTCACGACTCTACGACCCTGAGCCTGTTGCCAAGGAACCAGAGCCTATCCTTCCACTGACCTGTGTGGTAGGAGCGGTTACTTGGCAGATAGAAAATGAGGTTAAGCAAGCGAATGGTGAGGCTCCTCCACCTAGTGGGTGCCCTGAGAATCGATTGTTTGTCCCTGTTGATCTGCGCCCACAGGTGATTCACTGGGCCCACACATCGCTGCTCTCCTGTCATCCGGGAGTTCGACGGACTATGTTCGCCATCTCCCGGAGGTTCTGGTGGCCATCCATGGAACCGCAGGTCCGGGAGTACGTCGAGGCATGTTCGGTCTGCGCCAGGAATAAGACGTCCTCCAGGTCACGCGTGGGACTACTGCAGCCGCTTCCCATCCCCTCCAGACCGTGGGCCGACATATCCATGGACTTTGTCACAGGGCTCCCGGTCTCCCAAGGTAACACCACCGTCCTCACTGTGGTGGACAGGTTTTCTAAGATGGTCAGATTCATAGCTTTGCCTAAACTGCCTTCAGCCAAGGAAACGGCTGAAATTATGATTAACCATGTCTTCAAAGTTCACGGTTTTCCCAAGGACATCGTCTCCGACCGGGGGCCCCAGTTCGTGTCGTGCTTCTGGAGGGAATTCTGTCGGCTCATCGGAGCTAAGGCCAGCCTGACTTCAGGTTACCACCCGGAGGCCAACGGCCAGACCGAACGCCTCAATCAACAGCTGGAAACCGGCCTTCGGTGTCTAGTGTCCCAGAACCCCTCAACATGGAGCAAACACCTGGTCTGGGTTGAGTATGCCCACAACTCTTTGCCCACCTCAGCCACAGGTTTCTCACCCTTCAAGTGTGTTTACGGCTACGAGCCCCCTGTTTTCGCTGACCAGGAACCCGAAGTGTCAGTGCCCTCCGCCCACTCCATGATCCGCCGGTGCCGACGCATCTGGTCAGCCGCCCGACAGGTTCTCATCCGCCAGGGAGATCGGGTCAAAAAGGCGGCAGACCGCAGGAGACGGCCCACCCCCACCTACCGGCCAGGTCAGAGAGTGTGGCTCTCGGCCAAGAACCTCCACCTCAGAGGCCCTTCCAGGAAGCTGGCACCGCGCTTCGTGGGTCCGTTTCCCATCACCAAGATCATCGGTCCTGCAGCTGTTCGCCTTCGCCTGCCCCGATCCCTCCGCGTCCACCCCACTTTTCATGTAAGTCAGGTAAAGCCAGTCAAGGTGAGCCCCATGGTCCCGACCCCCCCGCCCCCTCCTCCTCCAGAGGTGGTTGACGGAGGCCCCGTCTACAAAGTCAAGAAGCTGCTGGCAGTACGCAGCCGGGGCCGGGGCAAACAATACTTGGTGGACTGGGAGGGTTATGGACCGGAGGAGAGACAGTGGGTTCCCTCACGATTCTGTCTTGGACCACAGTCTCATTGAGGCCGACCATGACCATCTGGACTGATCTAGGACCGTCCTGGCCTTCGGTCCTAGAGGTTCATCACACTCGGTGAGGTTGTACTCCTTTAAGTTTGGGTCTTATCATTTTCTGTTTATTTTGAAGTTTACTCTCGTTTCAGAACACTTGCCTTCCTCATGTGTCACCTGTATTGTCCTGATTACTCATTGTCTCCACCCTTTCCCATTATTACACTCTAAATTTCAAATAATCCTGTGTCTCCTTTGTCTTGTGCCAAGTGTCACACATCCGTTCTCCCGACACCAGCCTTGATCCACAGCCACAATGTTGCCTCCCGTGACCATTCACTCTGTAAGAGTGATTTTTGTTTGTAAATTTTGATATCTCAGTTTCTTGCCTTAGCTAACAAGTACTTTCTTGTTTGATTTCCTCCCTTTTGGGCAATTTTTATTTCTCATTTATGTTCCTTAGCTTTTCTTAGGTCCTCCGTTTTTTGGAGAGAGTTTTATTTAGAGCTTTTCTGGTTTTCCTCCTATTGGGCGTTTTATTAAATCCTTTCATAGCCTTTTGTTTACTCCTTTGAGTGACTTTTGTTTTTGTTATCTTATCCGCCTAGGAAAGTTTATAGCCTCTGTTTCTTTGTCATAAGTAGAGAGAACTTTTGTGACTAATAAAGTCTGTTTACGTGTCTCTCCGTCTGAGTCCTGCCTTTAGTCTCGGCCTGACACTGAATCTAAAAAATG